>BRDA01048957.1:4495-16399 GCA_036984385.1 Crenuchus spilurus | reverse complement strand
CAATGGACGTTTTTTGGACAACTGTCACGTCAGTTGTCTTCCTCATGCTTGTATAGCCTACATAACTAGACTGAGAGACCATTTAAAGGCCTTTGAGTTAATTAGCTGATTAGAATGTGGCACCAATGTCTTCAATATTGAAAGTTTTCGCAATATTATAATTTTCTGAGATGCTGAATTTGGGATTTTCCTTAGTTGTCAGTTATAATCATCAAAATTAAAAACCAGACCTGAATCCCATAGAAAACCTATGAGATCAGCTGAGTCGCCGTGTAGAGGCTTGTATCTCTGTATCCAAGAACCTCAATGAACTGAGGGCCGCTCTTCAAGAAGAGTGGAATGCCATGTCTCAGCAGACAATAAGTTGACTTGTGAACAGCATGAGACATTGTTGTCAATCTGTAATTGATGCTCAAGGTCACATGACACCTTATTGAGACATTGACATAGTTTGTTGGGGTTTCCTCACTGTTGTTGGCTTTTGTTTCAGTGAATAGTTTGAGATGAGAAAATCACCACTGCATGCTTCTACTTAAATACCCTACTTTCATAATACAACATCACTGTAGTGTTAACTTTTTATGTTTTCCATAAATTTCACCCGAAATCCAAATATCCCTCACTTTTTATGAGTAGTGTATATCACTTGCAGTCTAGTGTGCTTAAATACAGTGGTAACCCTACTTACGAGCATCCCTACTAACGAGTATTCCAGGTAATGAGTCAAGATCTCGGAATATTTTTGTTCCAGGTAACGAGTAAAATTCCAAGTAACGAGTAGCCTTAATTAGTTCAAGTATGCCAACCGCTAGGGGCGCTGCGGTCGTAGCATCCCCTAGATGCTAGCGTAGAAGAAGAGGTCAGTCATTACCTTTGACCACTTTCCAGTGAAAGTGAAAGTGCTAGTGAAAGTGACACAAAGACAGCAAAAGGTAGTGAACAAGAAAGTTAGATACATTTTACTTTTACTTTTCATATGACAAGTGTAACCATGCCATACATGTACGCCCGTCCTCCTGTCCTCCTTAGCCACCAGCCTACACGAGCGCCGTCGTCTCGTTTATGTTTTAAAAACCCATATAAACACATTATTTACATATTAAAGTATACTGTATATTGGCCAGCTGACACGGATTAATCAGTTTTACATGTATTCTTATGGGGAAAATGCATCCAGCTAACGAGCAAACCAGCTAACGAGCTCGGCTCCTGCACGGATTAAACTCATAAGTAGGGTTACCACTGTATGTTGTTTTTCTCACCAGGATTTTAATTTGCCTTGTAGTAACAGATGTAATTCCCCTTTTTTGTCTCTAATAAGCTTTTGACTCTGTAACAGGAATGCAAAATAACTTGTGAATCACAATTTTAAATGTCGAAAAAGAAGCTAATGATAACATTGTAATTAAGGATGTCAACTCGTTAATAAAGTATTAAGGCTTTAAATGTTTCAACACCATTAAAAAGCCATTAATGAAATGTTTGACCTTGTGCAAACAGGATTTAAATCTGCTGCCAGTGGAGTTATATTGAGTTCATGTTCGTGCTGTGCTCAGAGAAACAGATGAGTATGTAGAATCGGAGCTTTCTGTATGATGATCTTGTATTGCTGTATAAAAGATGCACAAGTCTTTCTTCATTACTGGATGCACTGTGGGGGGGTTTTCAGAGAGACTACGAGTTCATTCAGAGTGCATTTCAGACCAGTAAGAGTGTATTACTGTTCTCTCTCTTAAACAGATGAATGGTGGTGATGTAGGAACTCAAGTGATCTGGTTCTTATCTATAATGTGTCTGAAATAAGAGCTTCAGTTTGGTTACTTGGCCTTCTGGGCTGTGATTTGGTCCAGGATCCATTTATTTGTTTGCTTTCCTTTAAAAGGTTCTTTTCCAACACCAACGTGCATCACTATATACATACTATATACACTGTGCTGTCACGCTGGCTGCTGTAGACCGTGGATGCTGATGCGAGTGGTGGTCTTCATTTAGTCAAAGTAAAACAGAACTCGTGGCATGAAATTTTGGCTGTGAAACACTGACACGACAATAACTGACAAGGACTGGGAGACAAGAGGAAAAACTTAAAGTATATTAGTTAAAGACACAACAGGGGACCAGGGCTGTGATGAGGGAGGCATGATAGGGCAGGATGAGGGTGGAGACAAGACATCCATCCATCCATCCATCCATACATACATCATCTTCTGCTTATTCATATCCAGGTCACAGGGGTAGCAACCCAAGCAAAGTAGTCCAGATGTTCCTCTCCCCAGCCACCTCCTCTAGCTCATATGGGAGGATTCTAAAGCCAGCTGAGAGATATAATCTCTCCAGTATGTCCTGGGTCTTCCCCGGGGTCTCCTACCATAAACAGAGCATATGAACGATAGTAACATAGAGGGCCATAACAGGAGGTTCACATATGCATATTGTTTATACAGTGTATTGTCTGTATATTATATGTACATTATCTATATCTATTTTTCTGTATATTTGCATTATTATATAGTGTAGAGATTCCTCATTAGAACAGTTAGATGCTCTGGTATTCCCATCTTCCTGAGGACAGTCCATAGCATTGTGTAGTCAACAGAGTCAAAGGTGTTCTTAGATTAAATTTCTGTTTTTTGATCTAAATTTCTATGTTTCTCTATGTTATGATCTAAATTTTTGTTAGATCATGTACAGTGAATTCAAGCAAAAACATACATCACAGTCTTAAAGGAGCAGCACAGATTCAATGCCAGAAATAATGTCCTCTGGTGGGCTTTAATGCATCGTTGTCTGAAACTAATCTAAACTTATCTATTCTCTCTTCACTTTTGTTCTTCTGCTGTATAATTTTTTTCATCAGTGAAGTGTCCTTGGGTTTGAGAAAGGCACAATTTAAATTTAACTATTATTATTATTGTTGTTATTGTTGTTATTAATGTTAATATAATTGTTATTATTGTTAATATTATTGTTGTTATAATTTTTTATCATTTTATTTTTATTAGACAAATATAATAATAATAATTATTATTATTATTATTATTATTATTGTTATTATTATTTTATTTTTTATTGTTGTTGTTGTTTTATATATTTTTTTAATTTAATTTTATTTATTTTTTATTTGTTTATTATTATTATTATTCATTCATTCATTATCCCACCCGCTTAATCCTTATCAGGGTCGGGGTTAGTCCCCTACCCCCTCACTGGGCGCAGGGCAGGGCATTACACTATTCAACCAAGCCCAGGACAGGGCGCCAATCCATCACTGGGTGTACACATATGCACGCGCGCGCACACACACACACACACACACACACACACACTTACGGACAATTTAGAGTACCCAATCCACCTGACCTCCATGTTTTTGGACTGTGGGAGGAAACTGGAGTCCCCGGAGGAAACTCACGCAGACACGGGGAGAACATGGAAACTCCGCTCAGATGTGGACTTGAACCCAAGACCTCAGCACTGAGAGGCGAACGTGCTAACCACTAAGCCACCCTGCCGCCCATTTTTTAAATTATTATTATTATTATTATTGGTTTGTAGAACTTTCCAGAAACCGTTCATTCTGAAATTGTTGTTGTTGTCATGTTCATGTTTTAGTGAAATGTTCTGTAGTAAAGAAGATGATGAATAAAGTTATTATATTATTGAATATACAGAAATAATTTCATGTAAAAAGTCTTTACATCACTACTTAGGAACTACTGCACATCATGAGCAGGCGTGGCCTGGTGGTTAGGGATCTGGTCTTGTGACTGGAAGGTCAGGGCAGGTCATGCCCATGAGCAAGACACCTAACCCTCAACTGCTCCCAGGGTATGGGTATGGCTGACTACCACTAGTCATTAGTGGTATTAGTGTGTGTGCTTCACTGTGTGCAATCACTTTGGCAAAAACGAAATTGCATTAAGATTAAAAACATCCCTAGTTTTAGTCAATTTTATTCAGCAATAGAATTGTTATTATTAGTATTATGTGCCATCAAATCAATTTTGATGCCTGGTGACCACATAGACAGTGTTTCTCCAAAATATCCTGACGTTGCTTGGAGTTTTCAGGCTTTGTATAGATCCATCATGTTGCTCATCGTCTTCTTCCTCTTAGAAATAAACTCAGAACTGAAAATATTTGAAGTTTTTTCACATTATCTGAGATGGGACTTGGTTGTCAGTGTCACTGAAGGAAGGAACAGCAGCAGCTGCCAGGCTTACCCTACTGAAATGCTCTCTTTATGCTATTCAGAATGACTGGTCATACATCATACATTATAAGCTAATTTATTATATGATTCTGAAGACGGTGCAAAGTGGAGAAAGTGTGATTTTACGAGAAGAGGCTTAGACTTCCTCCTCCAACCAGAACAAATAAAAAAGTAAAAAGGAGACATCCATATAAAGCTGCTGTAGAGGTCTCCAAGCATGGTCATGAAATATGAATCTGTCTGGTAATCTTTCAGCAAATTGGGAACCCAGATGTAATATTTGCTGAAGGGCTGACTCTCCGGTCGCTGCAGTGGGAGCAGAACTGAAAGGTCTTCTATCACATTCGCAACAACTCCCGTGTGTGGTTTTAATGGCTGGCTGTGCACGTTACCTAAGTCTTTATATGGATTTCCATGATATTCTCGTGCTTTAATGTAGCTCTTTTTCCTTTGAATTGAGTCTTTCATGTGAGTACATAGCTGTTTCATTCATTTGATCTTAGGATCATACAAAACATGATTTTACCCAATACTTGATATTATTTTTGTCATTTTCCCTTAATATTCAGTTTATATAATAATTCATTTATTTCAAATAGCACACAACGTTAATTTGAACGTATTTTAATGCATAATTGCATATTTCACATATTGGAAAAATAAAACATTAAAAAGTGGCTTGTGCAAAAGGAAATGTTATTTCCCATACAGTTAAATTCAATTAATAAATAAAATAGTAAAATGTTCAGAAAAATGCCCAAATTACTGGAGATCATCCAAGCTTTTGCATAAGATGGTATATTGATATTCCTCTGTAAAGGCTCATAATAGGCAGCGAGGTCACAAAGGACCCCAGGTTAACTTCTAAACAACTGAAGGCCTCTCTCACATTGGCTAATGTTAATGTTCATGAGTCCACCATCAGGAGAACACTGAACCACAATGGTGTGCATGGCAGGGTTGTAAGGAGAAAGTCACTGCTCTCCAAAAAGAACATTGCTGCTCGTCTGCAGTTTACTAAAGATGTTGTGGACAAGCATAATGTAATATTTTTAAATAAGTATAATATTTTTTTTTCTTTTAGGACTTGTGTGAAAATCTATATATATATAGACAATTCTAAAGGGTTCACAAACTTTCAAGCACCATTGTATAATTGTAGGATGACATTGTTGCTAAGGCATGAGCTTTATAGTAAAAATCTATAGTGGTTATGTAATAACAATCAGATCGCATGACAGTGTGGTCGTCTCTATGTGACCTTAACTTATGCGTTAGCCACTAACCACAGAAACACAGATGAAGTGGAATAGTGGTGAAGAATAGCTGTAATTACTCACAGTGCCCTTAAATCATTGGCTTCAATTAGGCTGACAAGCACAACACATCCAGCGGCAGAAAAAAAATGTCCTCTGGGAGATAAAACATTTAAAAGAATACCCTCCTAAAAATCGTTCAGGGTAGAGTACTTGAGAGGTTTGTTATTTAGATTTAACATCCTGCTAACCTGGAACTTGCAGAACTGATCCCTGCTGTGATTCTTGCCAAATTAGAGCCATATATTACATTTTAAAGGCATGCTGTCCAGTGCAGTCGATGACTGTCTGTCACTTGCCATTGTGCCAGATATCATATTGGCATTTCACAAATGAGATTGGGTGCCATTTGATTAGATGTGAAATGAGTGCTGGATGCCCTTGGCTGCTTGGATACAGCTGCCATTGACTGGCAGAGACCTGAGTGCACAAGAATAGAAACATTTTGGCAGTCAAAAAAGGTGTGTGCATATGTGTTGTGTTTGTATGAGTTGTGCATGTGTATGATTGCCATGAGCTTCAATAATTTCACTAGTGGTGGCTTTTATCCATATATCTATAATAAAAAAGTAAAACTAATAAATAAAAAAAAACAGCTGGAGGAGCAATGTGAAACTAAGTCACATGACTGGGTATAAAAAGGGCATTTTTTTAGAGGAAAAGTTTCTCGGAAGGAAAGATGGAAAAAGGTTTACCAATTTGTGAGAAACTGCTTCTAAAAATTGTGGAACAATTAAAAAAAAAAAGTTAAATTGCAAGTATCCCACCATCTACGGAACATAATATCATCAAAAGATTCAGAGAATCTGGAAAAATCCCTGTGCACAAGGGACAAGGCCGACAGTCAATACTGAATGCTTGGGATCTTCGGGCCATCAGGCAGCACTGCATTAAAAACAGGCATGACTCTGTTCTGGAAATCACTGCATGGGCTCAGGAACACTTTCAGAAATCATTTTCTGTAAACACAGTTTGCTGTGCGGTCCACAAATGCAAGGTAAAGCTGTATCATGCAAAGAAGAAGCCCTATATCCACACAATTTAGAAATGCTGCAGTGTTCACTGGGCCAAAGCTCATTTAAAAATGTTCTGAGACAAAATGAACAACTCTTCTGTGGTCAGATTAATCAAAATTAAAATTTATTTTTTAAGAGAAAACGGATCATCCAGCTTGTTATCAGCAGTCAGTTTTAGAACAACATATGCTCCCATCCAGACAACGTCTCCTTCAGTCAAGAACTTGTAAGACAATGCTAAACCACATACTACGTCCATCACAACAGCATGGCTTCAGAGTCAGGGTGCTAAACTGACCTGCCTGCGGTCCAGACCACATTAGTCAAATCATGAAATGAAAAATCAAGCAAAGACTCAAAATTGTTGAGCATCTAGATCAGACAAGTGTGGGACAACATTCCTGTCCCAAAACAAATTGGTCTGCTCACTTCCTAGAGGTTTACAGACTGTTGTTAAAAGAAGAGCGGATGCTACACAATGGTAGATATTGCCTTGCCCGAATAAGATGTGTACCTGCTATCATATACGAAGTTACTATTTTTTCAGGAAATGGTAAAATGCCTCATTTCAATATCTGGATTTTTTTTTATAGTGAATAAAATATGGGTCTATTAGATTTACAAATCAATGCATACTGTTTTTATTTATATTTCACACAGCGTCCCAACTTTTTTGGAATTGGGGTTTTGTTGTATTCGGGACGTCAAACAATTAAAAAATTATATTATGAAAAATCTCAGTATGTCATATATTTAATTGTAATTAATTGTGAGCTATTCCACCATCCACCACTAGGAGTCACTAGTGAGCATGAGTGCAGAGATCACTGCTAAAACTGCAGAGAAGAGGTGATGCATTGTCGCTATGTAAACAAACGTGTTTCATTCATTTTTAACATGAAAAACATTTTTTAACATTTTTAAATGCATGAAGAAACAAAGCTCTTTGGACGGAATTTTATTGAAATTCCCTGAAAGTGGAAGTGATCAAAGTGTGTAGAAAAAGGCAAAAGTCTCTGAAGAAGATTGTCTGATCTTTCATGTAAATACACTTAATAAACCAGTTAATTTCTTTACATTTTGTTTTATCATGTATTATTATTGTTTTTATACATTATTTGTTATTTATTTATTTATAACACTTGGTATACATGAATTTGTGTGGTTTTTTTGTGGGGCTGGAACAGATTAATAGCATTTGTATTCATTTTAATGTTGAAATGTAATTTGATATACGAGAAAATTGAGTTACGAGCTCTGTCACAGAATAAATTAAACTCGTAAGTCAACATGAACTACGGATGACTCGCAGGGACAAATATAATTAGCATTTTTTTAACCCTTTCAGACCTTACTTACAATTATGTTACAGTAATGAAAAAATATACGAATGCAGTTTTCTGTCTGTAATGAACTCCAAAACAAGTCTCAGCAAAAAAAAATAAAAATCAATAAAAACATTTTTTTGTCATTTTTTTAAATGTTCACTGCAGTGGATGGTAGGTCTTAACAGTTGTAAAGCAATACTATATAATCTGAATAGTTTTATGGCTTGTTTGTATTTACTTTTTGATTATAAGTGTAATGTGTAAGTATGTATGTATAAACCTGGTCCATAAACTGAAACTGCTAGGCATGAACTAAAACTGCTATCTAAATTTTGAGAACATCTCTCATTATGAAAAATAATATATACCATGAAACAAGGAGAACTTAATCAAAATTATGGTTGCATTTATAAAAATAGTATTTCATATATACTGTTATATATACTACAAATATTAGCAAAAATAATATTTTTTTTATGGACAACAATGGGAGTATTGCAGTAACAATATTTAACAGATAGCTATGCTCACCTACTTTTGAGAGTCTTGCACTCTCCTCCTCCTCCTCCTCATCATCATCATCACTAACAAAGCTTTCAATTTCTGATATGTTTCCGGTGTCAATTAACTGAAGCATTTCAAGTGTTGTGTACTTTGTAGAATAAATATTTTAATCTTATTTTACACTGTATTTAACAGATTATTTGTCTGTATACAGTGCAATTGCATAGTAGAGCTTTAACAGCAGCACTAAAAAAACATGCCATTAAGACCCACTGTCCACTGCAATGGACAACAAGATTTTTTAAAATCCTGTGTTTAACTTTCTGATTTTATAACTGAAATTGAACTTTTTATTTCACAAACCATCTCTTAAGAGTAAAATAAACTAATACCATGAAGAAAAATTATTCTAAAATAGACAAAAATGAGTTAAAATGAGCCCTCACTCTTCCTCATTGGCTGGAGTGCTGCCATTGCTATTTTCAATGTGCTTTTTTGTACCCAAAGCAGTGGGCGGGGCTAAGCTATTATTTGATTGGTTGGTAAATATCTATTCTGATGGACAACAGATCTCAACTGGTCTTTTGAGCAACGAAACATTAAAAAATGAATAAAACATGCGATGTCCTTTGCAATGGACGAAGGGTCTGAAAGGGTTAAAATCGCCTTAAATTGAGCCCTAATAAAGTGAAACTAAGTGAAATTACATATACACATTATATATATATATATATATATATATATATATATATATATACACACAGTATATGAATGTATGTATGTGTGTGTACGCAATACGCATATGTGACTCCTGTTGTGTAACAGAAAGCCTGAAATGAGGTCTGTCACATACTATTAAACTCTTGGCACATGGCTGCTGCCACAATCCTAATAATAATTTCACATGGTGCGATGCATTAGTGGGCCACCCCACCAACTGCTTCAATCCAAACATTTTCTAGACCAAATCTGTAAACCCCACCACATTGTGCCCCATTATTAAACAGATATGAACTTCAGAGGTACGCTTAATGAGTCACTGAACTGTCGCTGCGGTCTTTTTGCATAATATGACATTGCATAATGAAAGCTTGCATGTCTGACCGAGCAACTTGGGATCTGTTCTGTCCGCTAGTGTTCTGTGTTTCTATATATAGAAGGAGAATTCGACTGGCTGCTCAGCGCAAATGCTAAGTGTCAGTGGTGGGGAATCTGAGCACTAGAGTAAATAATGTGGTTACAGCGAGGTCTTCTTATCATCTCAGCATCTCCAGATTGACTCCCTATCATCCAACCTGAAGAGACAGCTTTCAGCCACTGCTGTGATAAAACCTGATTGCGCAGTAATTCAGTTTTAATTGCATATCACAGAGTGGCTTTAACCACACTATATATAACAGCACACTCAGGCCACTTCATTAGGTACCTTCTATCTTCTGTAGTCCATCTGTTTACTTTATTAGCCTCTGTTCTTAAATGGTCAGGACATCCACAGAGCAGGTATTATTTGGGATTTGGGCCATTCTCAGCACTGCAGTGACTCTGACGTGGTGGTGGTGTGATAGTGTGTGTCAGACACAGCAGAGCAGCTCACTCTATGTTTGCTCACTATTAAACACATCTTGTTGATTCACCTTGTAGATGTAAAGTCAGAGAGAGTAGCTCAGTCAATACAGTGTCACACGAAAACGTCGCAGGGGTGACTTTCTCAAGTATCGCGCCCGAACGTCTACCCAGTGACGCTTTCTGCTCGTTTGGAAACTTTTGGATTTTGCGTCATCTCCCGAGTGCAGCCAAATGTCCGCCATGTTGCTACCTAACTAGTTGGCGCTTGGTGGTGCATCGACAGTTATCACACCAACATTTGCCAATTCCATCTGCTCCTGTATAAATGCTCCATTTAACCATTAAAACCATTTAACCCACTTATGTGTAAAGTCTTAACTCACTTAGCTTGTCTAGGCTAGCGTTAGCTAGTTAACTTATTGCTAAACTAGCACTAGCTAGTTAGCTTATTGCTCATTCAAACAGCGCAGGCGTCTGCAGTGATCCCCGTTTATCCCTGCATCTTAAGTAACGCCCTGTTAATTTAAAATCCATCCATCCATCCATTATCACACCCGCTTAGTCCTTATCAGGGTTAATTACAAAATATAAATCTGAAAACACAAACAGCAAAGCAATATGTTCGGCTGAACTCGGGTGATGACGCAAAATCTGGGGGTTTAGACGTTTGGGCGCGGTACTTGAGAAAGTCACCCCTGCGACATTTTCGTGTCCTGATGCTTTTGGCGGGTTGGTGCTGGACTGACTTGTTTAAAAACAGCTTTGTTGTATCTGATCAGCTCGTACACCACCACCACATCAGTTTCACTGCTCTGATGGGGTCCTGATCATTGAAGCACAGCATAATAGTGGGGTAACAAAGTATACAGATGGACTACAGTCTGTAACTTTAATCAGTGGAGCTCAAATGGACAGTGAGTGTAGATACAAAGTGTGTCTTGGAATTTTGGGAATTTTCTCTTTGTGATGGTGTAGCTCTTGTAAAAATTCCGGATCCAGTTGGTCATGATCTTACATTACTTGGACAGTATTAGAATATTGGAGAGGAAAGAAAAAAACGTGATAATAGATCTCCAGAAGTAAGACTAATGTTTTTTTTTATGGTTGCATCATCTCCAAAATTGCACAGTTATATCAGAATATTTGGACCACCTGCCTAATAGCAGTAATAATCATTTTTGGCTTAGAGTGCTGGATCAATGTTGATCACTGACACTTTCCTCTTTGCTCCTGTGTTCATTATAGAGGTTAACTTGTCCACTGTGGTGTGTCAATTGCTCTGTATGAGTCACCAGAGTCAAAGTTCCCTTCTGGCATCAATGGCCCATAGGGCACCACTGTAATGCTGTTGGGAGGCTCGATGTACATGAAGTCCAATCCCTACAGCAGCTCTAGAACATCCCACAAAGTCAGTGGCTCCTGAGATAGTGCCACCCGTCACCAGGTACCCTTTTATCATGCCCTTTCATCATTTGCCCATGATGATGGTTTTACACTCTGCTGCAGCTGACCAGTGTGCTCACTTACAGGAGCATCTCAAAAGATTTGTGTTAATTTATGTCAGTCAATCAATTCAAAAAGTTAAACAGACTCATTACACACAGAGTGTCTATTTAAAGTGTTTATTTTTTTTTAATGTTGATGATTATGGCTGACAGCCAATGAAAACCCAGCATCTCAAAGCATTAGAATATTATATAAGACCAATTAAACATGATGTTTAATACATAAACATTGTTTTACTGAAAAGTCTGTACAGTATATACACTCAGTACTCTGTCGAGGCTCCTTTTGCATTAATTACAGCATCAGTGCAGCGTGGTATGGAGGTGATCAGTCTGTGGCACTGTTGAGGTGGTATGGAGGTGATCAGCCTGTGGCACTGTTGAGGTGGTATGGAGGTGATCAGTCTGCTAGTGGAGGTATGGTGGAGTTGTCACGGTGTCCGACTAGTGGAGGTA
>BRDA01048947.1:0-17825 GCA_036984385.1 Crenuchus spilurus | reverse complement strand
CTCCATTCTTATGTATCAAATGCTTATATATATATATATATATATATATATATATATATATATATATATATATATATTTATTTTTTTATTTTTTATTTTTTTTAATTATTATTATTATTATTAAAATGTGTCCAAATTGTCTCTTGAAAAATTATCCGATGTGGTTCAACACAAGGATTTAAAACTGTGATTTTGCCTTTTCCTGAAACAAGCTGTTTTGCCTTTTATAGTGTGCTCATTAATAATTTTAGGTGTTCCGCTCTGATTGGCTGGTTTACAGCTGGGCAACATCATGGAGTTAAAAATAGTACATTGTTGCCAGGAAATGAAACTGCTCGAATGGAGCAAACAGAGAGGAAAGAAAAGATGAAGATAGGATGATAATTTACATGGTATGCAAGAGATGTGTTCAAGAAAGGGAGTGAAGAGACAAGTTGAATTAATGAATCAAATGGAGAGGGTGCATAGGAATTGAAACTGTAATTGGCCTGTTTTTGTGTGCTAGCTTGTTTTTACAGGATTTGCATTCGATGAAGACAATATTTGATGAAGAAGTGTTTGAGGTTCACGACATGTCAGTTCCACGTACCCAATTCTTTAAAATCAACTATGCCAAGTTAACTAAATTTTTCCATATAAGGACACTCAAAAACCATATTAAAAACTGTAGTTAACTTGGCATAGTTGAATTTAAAGAATATAGAAAGAAACTTCTATATCCTAACATCTAAAACCTTGTAAATGTCATTTTATATAAATGTATATAAACTATGACCTTGAGTTCCCTGTGCAACATTATCAGAGAAAATATCAAATGTTAACAGTCATAATGGAAATGACAAATGATGGCATAAAAACCTAGTAACACAGCATTCCAATTCACTTTTTTATTTAAACAGTATAAACATCCAAGAAAAAAAAACACTGCAATTAAATAAAACAACTTTGACAGCAGACGGTGAAAGGAGGACAAGACATAGGGAATAAGCATCAAAAAAGGCAAAATAGGCATCGTAGCAAATGGTTGCAGTGTCTAAAGCCATTTTATATCAAACATGGTTTATCGGTCAGTGCATGTATTATAGTTCTTTTAAAGCAAGCACAGTATATTTCACACACTAAAAAATGCAGCAAAAGAACCATTTCTAACCCAGTGAACCAGAGGTTAATACACAGATCTGACAGCCAGACCATATATTGTAAAATTAAGATTACAGATTTTCAATCCAATCAAAATTTGCAAAAAATATGAGATGAGATGTAATTTGCTGTTGTTAAGGCAGACTGTTAACAACCTGGTCAATTCAAATTCACATCATTTAGAGGAAATATCTGGGCTACTACCGAGTCAGTAGGGCTAGCCCCTCTGCTAAGGTTCACAGATCTGGATTAAAATTTTAAATGTCACGGTTAAAGCTACTAGAATGTCAAGTTGCACTTATGTACGCTAACAAACCTTAGTGAACAGATAAAGGCACTCTAAAAGTCAAAGAACCCTGACCAAGCTTTCTGCAACCAACACAAACATGCTCAGGTGTTCAGGTGTCTGTAGAAAGTCCAGAAAAAAGAAGTCAGAAACCAAAGCCAGAGCAGAACATATATAGAATTTTTTAACCAAAAAAATAACTTCAATGATCAACCAAATGTTTTTTTTCCTGTATGTCTGTGTTTGTTTGTCTTGTCAACATCCACTGGCTTTAAACAGGGGTGGATTTAGTGATTTTGGGGTCATAGATAAAGGACAGTCATGTGGTCCCTGCGTCCAGGTGATTAACTTTGAGAAATGTAGTTGTTTTGTGGTTTTATTTATTTTTTATTCATGTCCAGATTTGTTTAAATTGCTTTTGAGGATGCATTTTAGTTTAAAGCACAGTAGGCAACCTGTATAATTTTTTGTCATATTGTCTAAAACCTAAAGTCTAAAAATTCAGTCTTCTCTGGCTATACTTGGCTCTCTTCATTCCATTTGCAAGAATCTACCTCAACAGAATTAAAGCAGTTAATCAGAGCCAGAAGGAGTGTTTGATCACTGCTTGTACATGGGGCTTTATGTGCAGAATTGGAGCGCAGTGGAGAGGGAGGGGGAAGGACATAGAAATTTTATCCATTCAAAATTTCATTTCCAGCTTTAATGAGGCATTAGTTCCAAAAGGAGTCTACTTATACGAGGGGCATTTGAAGCAGAACTGGAGCACAGTCTAGAGGGAGAGACAGGGACATAGTAGTTGCATTTATTAAAAAGTTTACCAAATTTCCTGATCACAACTTTAATGAGGCATTATGATAAAAGCTCTATTTTAGCCAATTACATATAAATAAAAATGGATATACATTTTGAAATTGGCTAATGAGGGTCCTTGTTGGCTGCCTACCTTTTGCATAAGGCTGAAACCATCCTTGGCCTTATGACCGGGTAGATGCAAGATGTCCTATCAGAATCTGCTTGTGACAGCTTATAATAGTTTACGGACTGGTTAGAAGCTGTCATTAATGCGTCATGCTACTGTAGGACGTTTATGTTGAATTGCTGAGTGGAAGAGAATGTATCTAGAGCTGCTAGCATGTATGCATGCATGCAATTTATATGCAGAATGCTTTAGAAAAATGAATGCTTAGGCAAATGTAGATGGCAGTATTTCATAGCTGTTGTAGCAAAAAAATGCATCTCCAGACTGCATGGTTTGTCTAAAAAACATAAATGTTCTCAAATTTAATGTCAGGAAACCTACGTTGTTTTTCTGAGAAATTTTGGACCATTCCTATTGGTCTGTGCATTATAAAATGTTTATGTGGTGTAAATTAGAGCCGGTATAAAAAATTATACTAGTAAAGATGTAAGAGTAAAAGACGACTTATGAGGTTTTGATATGACGGCGATGATTCAAGAGCCTTACTGTTTGCCATTTAAACCCTCTGATATAAATACAGAAACATATTTCTGTATTTTTCTACAGTTTCTCTTCAGTTTTAAATGATTTTTGAGCCATTTGTGTTTATACGTTAATGTGGTTCATAAGGTCCTCTTACCAGACCCAGGCTCTATATGGTATGTCTACACATTCACAATTCTCTTCTCCTTTACGTTACATTACTGTGTTTTACAACACACAGAGTCAGTCTGACATCCTGTCTCAATCTTTGGCAGTCATGGGGGTGGTGGATGGGTACTTCTGGGCTTGGAGGGGGATGGGCTGAGCAGCCATATCAATGGCTGTAGGTTGAAGAGAGGAGAGTGAGTACACCATCCTCTTAGTCCTGGATGCTTAAGAGTGCTCCTAACTTGCTTTTGTTTAATGACAGGAAATGGCATCAGTTCAGTAGTTCAGTTTCCAGAACTTTTTCTTCTTCTCTTCCTGTCGCGCCGCCTTCCTTTTCAGGGGCTACAAAGAGAGGGAGAATGAGTAAGATTTTATTACAAAGAAACATTCTATTAAAATAATAGACTTACCAACCAATCATCATTGTACACATATGCTATGAATTCCCATACACTGGACCAAACAAAAGAAAACTGTATTAAAATATATCAAATTGTCAAGTGAAAAAATACATTACAGAGCATGTGTTGGTTCTCGGTAGTAGGAGTAGTTGTAGCATTTATAACGTTATACATTGAATATTAGCAGTATTACTTCACAGTTAATATCATTAGACTGAACAAAACAAAATGGGGGATTATTACTTTATTATTATTATTATTATTATTATTATTATTATTATTATTATTATTATTATTATTATTATTACTTGACTTTTCGGCTACAGTTGTGAATTGTTGTTAAAACAAAATCAGTTTTTATAAGTTGATGATACTATACTACTCCAGTATAATTCTGATTTTTTAAAAGAGATTTTAAATTGCAGAACAGACTAATGGTTGTGGTTGGGTGCATAATTACAGTACTTCCAGTGGGACTGAACACTCTTTTGAATCAAACACACTGACTGACTAGTGCATCTCAAAAGTTCACTTTGTGTTCATAATTTAATTCAAAAAGATAAACTGCCATTTTATATTTCTTACATATTAAGTGACATTTCAAACCTTTTTGGTTTAATGTTGATACTATTTGAACTCATTTACTCAAAATGTTGAATTTCTGATTTTCATGAGCTATAAGCCAAACTAATTAACATTAAAGCAAAATGTGTCACTTTATGTGTAATTAATATAAAATATGTGACCCCGCCAAAGAAAACCAGGCCAAAGTCACTGGGCAACTTATTGAGATATCGTGTTAATATTGTGTCACTCATATTAGTGACAAAACTTAGCCACTCAGTATTATTGCTGTAAATGAAAGATAATAGTCTCAGATATCTATCGGAGTACATATTTTGATCAAAAACAAAACTTAAATTCACAAAAAAGTTGTTTTGAAAAAAAAGATTGACTTTCCCTGGCGGGGTCACATATTTTTTATTATGAACATCAATTACATTTTTTGTGATGTTGCCCTATGTTTGAATGAAACATTCAGGATTCAGGAATGTATAACACTATAATGCAAATGTACAACAAACATTTTAAAAAGTTTCTCATGTGCATTTTCTTTATGCCACTCTAATAAACATTTCTAAAGACTAAAAAGAAAGATTGAAAGTTTAGGCTTATAGAAGGATGGATGGACTTGTGCTACATCAAAATATACTGTGCTGCATTAGGTTAAGCGTATGCCTAAGGTGTACTGGAGTAGTAATTATAAGTATTGTATAAGTATTATAATTAGAACCATAAATAGATTATGCAAATTAACAAAGATCAATCAACGAATAGTGATATTACGGAGATCATGATGCTGTCTTGTTTTTGAGGTTTTCGTTTCTTTGCAGTCCTACAACATAGAAACCCATTCACAGTTAGCATGCAGCATTCACAAGCACTTCAAACAGCTGGTGTTTGTGGTGCACTTACGAGTATTGGCCCATTCTCCTGACAACCACAACTATCACTGCGATGATGATAACCACAGCAACCAGGGCACCAATGACAATGCCCGCCACATGCCCAGCCTCCAAACCTACAGAGAAAAAGAGTTGAAACTTTTTTGTTTTCTTAAAGTTTTCAAGACCAAACTTAGGAAAATGTGTAAAACTACTACTTTTAGACATGCATTGACTTCCAATGGAATTGTTTGGACTTCCTGTGAAATTGTCCTGACTTCCTGTGAAATTGTCCTGACTTCCTGTGGAAGTTCTCGGACTTCCAACGCAATTGTCCTGAGTTCCTGTGGAATTTTCCTGCCTTACAATGCAATTGTCCTGTCTTCCATTGGAATTGTCCTGACTGGCAGTGCAATTGTCTTGTTTTTGATGGCACGTTTTACAAAGCTACATGTTAAGTAAACCATTTCTTATTTGTTATTGAGGTTAAGATTACATTTATACTTTGCATTAGAATACTTATACTGCATGTAGTCACATATAAACGAATACAAGTGGACCCTATATGTATGGCCTCACATCCTGTCATTGTATAAAAACATTGTGTGTCTATATCTCACCCTCTGAGTCCTCAACTTCCACATCTGCCTCTGTCTCAGTTTCTGTCCCAACCTCTGCTTCTGCCTCTGTCTCTTGAGCTGTCACTGGACCTTCTGTTTCCTCCAAACCTACTGCATCAGTGGCCTCAGGTTCTGTAGCAGCAGATGTCTCTAGGGGCTGCACTGTGGTTCCTACTGGAGCTTCTGTTTCAATTCCTGGAGCTTCTGTCTCAACTCCTGGAGCTTCTGTTTCTACCTCTGCAGCTTCAGTAAAAGTTGATACAGGTGCATCAGTGGCAACCTCTGGAGCTGCCGTTACATCTTGCGCCTTTGCTGGCTCTGTAGCATCATTAGCTTCTGTGGCACCTTTCACCTCTTCCAGTGTAACTTCTGTGGGTGTCACCAAAGTACCTGACAGAAAAAAAAGAAAAATACACATAAGTATCGTTTTAGTTCTGTTCCAATAGAACCAATTTTACTATAGTAATAAAAAAGACTACCAAAGAAATTGTTCTGAATAAAGTAACATTTTGTGTAGTCATGCCAGTGCCCAGGTGCTGTGTGAGCAAAAGACTGAATGTAAAATGTATTCAGTCATTAACCTTCTTTACGAGTAAATTCTGTTTCTTTTTTTTACAATAATGAGCTCAACTGACTGATCCATGCTCTGGACACACATGCATTGTTTCACACCAAACAATAGTTAATGAGGTATTGTAGTACACATTTTCATTAGTTTACAGCCAATATTAACATTGAGCTTCCAGTTTTAAAGAGCAATCAGCCATTTTACCACCAACAGAGTGATTATCTACTATTTATATATGTTCTTTTTCTATAGAATTAATCATACTTGAAATGAAACATTCAACTGCTCTGACGTCCCTGAATGAACCAGCTTCACAGAGTGGGTCCCCACATGGGGGCAGCCATCTTTAAAAAGGTTTTAGTACAGAAGCTCTGATACATCCAGGCCACTAGATGTCAGTATAAGGGCTGTGGCATAACATGAAAAAGAATGATTGGAGGCTAATTACTCCTTCCAAATACTGTTCTGTTAAACTCTGATGCTAGTCATAAAACTACACCAGATTTATTGTATGTAAATGCTACAATTTCATTAAATTTTTCACATATAATCAGCTTTACACCATTTGCTAAAAATACATTTGTGGGCAGAGCAAGTTACAATAACAGAACAATTACAAGCATATACAGAAATGCAGTTATGAGAGTGATTAATTGAAACCTGTAGGGCCTGATTCTTAGAGTTCTAGGCTTTGTCCACACATCCAGTATATTGAAATATACAGTATTGAATGTGATAGCAGCACATTTTTGTTTACAGCAACACTGCTGTTTTAGCATCAGTCCTGAGCAGTGATGAGAAATAATTTCTCACACATTTCTAACTTTATTTTCTGGTGCTATGAAAACATTAAATAAGCTGGATACAGACAGGATGCAGACTGGAAGTCCGGACTATGGTTCAAACCAAGACTCGTGTGTTTGTTACCTTGTATATATTTGGTCTGGTTCGTTTTGTTTTCACACTGCAGTTTTGCAAGCGCACCAAAGACCTTTGTATGATATGCCTACGTCCTGTCATCATCACTTATATGGGGTGCATCTTCCTACACTTGACACTGATTGGTTTGTAGAAGGACGTGAATTTGACTTTGGCGTGTTGCCAATTCAGCGGGTGGTTAATTAGGCAGGAAGCTTTTCCAGGATAAAATAAATTAACAGATTCATTTCATTACCACAGTAGTGCTGTTATTATGGTATTTATACCAGCAGCTGCACCTTCAGGCATAGTACTGTAGTGAACTTCACCAAATTAAAGTGCTGGTCCTGAAGCAGTTGTATCACCGCCGTAATTTTTACTGCTTTTCCAGTTATTTTTCCTCTTGTTCTTCTTCTGTTGTTGTTGAATGGATGAGGAACCCCTGCCTCAACTTTCTGTAATGGGTCCAAAAGTCAGAGCCTTCTAGAAAAGTGTTTTCACACTGCACACGAACCAGCTCTTTTGGACAGACCAAATTTTGCTTCTTTTGTTCTGGACAGTGGTTAACAGCCCCTTCCACACATGATATTTTGGTTCAGACTAAACTGAAAACAATGTAGGAAAGCACCCTAAATTTACTTGGGGTCCCGCTGTAATTTCTTATTTTTTCAGAAGTTCCTTTGTGATTTTATTTACATCTGGATGCACCATGTCTGTATTTTCTCCCCCTTTTCACTGAAAAAATTACAGACTGAATGAACTACTGTTTTATAACTAACTCAGAGCTCATCTGATCATTTTAGTCATAATGCAACTCTCTGTGACTTTCCAGAGAGATGTCCTCTCATGTTGGAAAATAAAAATGTTTGGCTACTGTTACTTGCCACATTTAGTCTTTTAATGGGCGGAACCACCAAAAAGCTTCTCAAATCTCAAACCAAAAATATTAAGACTGTTGAAGCGTCATTCTGTCCCAACCAAGCAGATTATTGAGTGACTCAGTACACTAACTGAGAAAGCATGGAGGTAGACGAAACTAAAATCCATAAGAAAGGCAAGATATTGGCTTAGTACATAGGCTGTGATCATATTATCACATGGCTCAGACATCCAGGTTTATAAAAATTACAACTTCCTAGAAACTCACTCATCCTGTAGGTATTTTAATGGTGACCGGATGCAAGACTTCCAACACTGATGTGATGGGTAAAATGCTAAAAGCAGGCATCGTACTGATACATGAATCCAAGTTATCGTATAAGAAGTTATTGTGACATTAGCATCTTTGAAAATCTCCACTCTTCAGTTTTTTTAAAAATGTCAATTTTCCATGGACGGGAGGTCAAAACACAGAGAAAAAAACTACATTTAGGTTAAATGGTTAAAAAGGAAAAGAGTCATTTAAAACTTTTAAACATGTACTCAAACATGCCTTGTCTCCATCCATCTCTCTCTATCTCTCTCACATGCACATAAACACAGTTTTTCTGTCCTGCTTTGGTAGTTTGAGTGGTAGACTGTTAAGTCAATATTTTCTGACGTGAATTGAGTCTCCTGAAACATTAGTGCGGTCCTCCACACACTCACACACAAGTGCCCTTATCCACACCTACAGGGCAAGCCCTCTAAATCCCACCCAATAAGCTCACATCCCGCCCAGAGTCATGTATCCTGTCTGCGTCATCTCTCATTCCAAATGCACCATCTCACTTCCTGTGGGTGGAGCTGGTTCGAATGGTTCCTTGGGAGGAAATAATATGTCTGTCTCATCTGGGAAAATTCTCGCTCTTAAAACCAAAGACGTCTCTTCTCAGCATCCTCCAGCAGCAGGACTGTTCTCAGAGCAGATCTGAAAGTCTAGCACTAGAAGGCCAGCTGGAGTCCATATGAGTGATTTCTGTGAGGGAGACACCCTTTACAATAACATCCTCGACTACTAGTCACTGCAGCCAAACAGCCATTTGGAAGTGTCTCTAACGTTCAAGATATTAAACCAATGTTTACAGTCTTATGCTATGCATCAACCTAACATTTAGAGTCTTTCCTGTCACACCAAACCAACATTTCCTCTCAACACCAAACTAATGTTTAGCTCAAGTAGCTTCAGTCCCACAACTTCCTGCTGTAGATGTGTGTTCCAGCACTAAACTGTCTAAAATATGGAGTAAGATCACAGTCACACCCACATACAAACAAAATCGTACATGTAAAACATAACATTGTAGTGTGTGTTTTGTAAGAATACAACTTCAAAATATACGGTTATCAAGGTTTATATATATGACTTGGATTATTATGGGTATGTCCTCTTACTTATGAATACGGATCGAAAAGCGAACTGTCAAAAATACATCACCGAGCTTCTAGGGAAAACATATCTAGTGGATGAACAACCAATTCGACAACTGGTGTCAGTCCCTGTGTCCAGGAATTTTTCTTATTTAAGACAGCAATTCTCCAGGAAAGCCACAACAGCTTGAGCTATAAATTTGGCATCACCTCCTGCCAACTCAACAAGCCCAAAAAATGTTCGGACAGTTGTGTGTTTGGTGTCACTAAAGTACCTTATCACAACCTTACAAACACTTACATCAGGGGATTCATCAAGGAGTAGGCTGAAACTCTGGTCACCCACATCTGCGACCAACCTTTTTAGAAAGTATGATGAACACTATTGATCATTTCTGTACACTTTGTCCTGTTCATTCTGAAGTGAGTAGCAGAAGTAAAGTCTGAAAAAACAGCATTACGTGTTTCCCCAATGTGATCCCATGCCACATCCTGCTCTGTAAACTAGGGCAGCTTTGCGCATGCATTTGCAGTGTGGACGCGGAGTGGAGCAGGTCTCCTCTCTGCTCTGACTGCAGCGGAGAGGCTGTGCGAGGCTACTGTGAGACTAACCGCCTGTCAGTGCTTTGTGACTGGGGAGGGGCTCATATTCTTACAAAACACACACATCAATACTACTTTCTCTTTTACATGTACGATTTTGTTTGTATGTGGGTGTGTGAATTTTTGACAGTGATCTTACTCCATACTAAAACTGCTAAATAAAGGAGAATACTAATAGTTAGTTCTCTACTAACATGGTATGAGAAACAGACTAGTGCCAGAGAGTACCTACATTTTAGCCCTGAGCTAATATTTATACATCTCCAAATCTTAGACCTGTTATTTTTGATCATTTCCTTTGTCCAGATAGTAGCTTAGCTTCACATGTTAGCATAGTTCCATGTGTTAGCTTAAATTCACTTGTTAGCATTGTTCCATGTGTTAGCTTAGCTTCACATGTTAGCATAGTTCCATGTGTTAGCTGAACTTCACTTGTTAGCATTATTTCATGTGCTAGATTAGCTTCACATGTTAGTTTAGTTCTGCATGAGGTAGCTTAGCTTAACATGTTAGCTTTTTTCCATGTGTTAGCTGAAATTCACTGGCTAGCAATGTTCATTGTGTTAGCTTAGCTTCACATGTTAGAATAGTTCTATGTGTTAGCTTAAATTCACTTGTTAGTTCAGGGCCCCCGAGTGGCTCAGAGGGCAAAGACGCTACCACTATGACCTGAGGATTGCGAGTTCGAATCCCGGTCATGCTGTTTGCCATCAACAGCCGGGGCCCAAGAGAGCAAAAATTAGCAGTGCTCTCTCTGGGCGGGTAGATGTTGCATGTTAGCATAGTTCCATGTGTTAGCTTAAATTCACTTGTTAGCATTGTTCCCTGTGTTGGCTTAGTTCCATGTGTTAGCTGAACTTCACTTGTTAGCATTATACCATGTGCTAGATTAGCTTCACATGTTAGTTTATTTCTGCATGTAGTAGCTTAGCATCACATGTTAGCTTAGTTCTGCATGTGTTAGCTTAGTTCCATGTGACAAAGTACTAGTGTATTTTAAAATTAGTATTAAAAAGGTAAATTAGTAAAAAAGTATTAGAAAATTGTAAATAGGTTCATGTTTGTTCATAATTTACTTTCAAATAAACTGCCATATTTTATATTCTCTAGATATAAAGTGAACATTTTAAGCCATTTTGGTTTTACTGTTCATTTGTATGACTTACAGCTCATGAAATTGAGAAATCCATAATCATAGATTATTAGAACACTTATTTTCAAGTTTGAGTAGATTATTGGTCAGACAGTATCAACATTAAAACAATTACCTTTTTAAATTAAATTATGAACACAAATTAACTTTTTTGGAGATGGACCAGTAGTTCCTAACTAAGCTATCATGTGGAGCTAAGCTAACGTTTAGACAAACAAAATGTTCAAAACTAAGAGTTGCTAAAATGTAAAGCAATATTTGCTGAATCATCTGTAGAACATTAAGCTAAAGCACTGTAGTACTTGTAAAATCAGCAGTGCATGTAAAGGTTAATGCTGTAGAGTGTGATAGTGGGTTGTAATTGCAGATAATTTTCTTCAAATGTCTTTTTTAGCCCCAGATAATAGCATGTGGGTGAATACATGCACAAAACCAACATTGGGCTTAAACTCCTGAGGAGCATGATGTCATTTCTTTCTTACTTCCCACTATTCAGCAGGCCTTCATTCTGTTGGGCCACTAGGACAGAGAGGGCATACGTTCTATATTTATCCCTTCTAGGCCACGCAGGCTATGAAGCACTCTCTGATTATCCTGTACTGCTACATTTGGTCAAAATCACCATTAGCAACAGACTGGTAGAAAAACACACATATATGCATGGGAGGGGTGGTCCTAAAGCTAAGGAATAGTGTGTGTGTGCAGACTGGGTATTTATCTATTTGTGAGGAGCAATTCAGGTAAAATCTGAGTGGGGTCCCCACAAAGCAACAAAAACAGCTTTTTCTACCAAATCAACTTTTTTTTTCAGAAAAAAAGGCATAAAGATTGACTTTAGTTACTCAGGTTAAGGTTAGGTTTAGGCTTAAGATTACTCAGCTACATTATTAAGTGAATCAATTAAATGTCCTCTCAAATATAGTAGTGTGTGTGTGTGTGTGTGTGTGTGTGTAGGTGTGTGTGGGTGTGTGTGTGTGTGTGTGTGTGTGTGCTCTTTGTTAACAATCAGGCTCTGTTAACAATTGTTTCATTATGTCATGGACCCCAGCAATTAGCTCTAAGTAGGGTTTCCTTCCCCTGGAACAACTTCTGCACACACACACACACACACACACACACAGTCAGTGAGAAAAGGGAAAAAGAACAATTTGTTCTGTATTTTTTCTGTATATTGCTGTCTTTTCTGTTTTCTCACACTCACTGCTGTCTTTTTTCTTTCCTTTTAGTTTCCCCCTCTCTCTCTCTCTCTCTCTCTCTCTCTCTCTCTCTCAGTGTAGATGTACAGTAGTACTGTATTGTACAGAGGATGAGTGGCTTTAGCAGACTGGCTGTGGGAGCAGCAGAACTGAACGCCCCAAGCCACAGGATATTATCTACCCACGAGTATGTGTGTGTGATGCTGAGTGGGTGTGTATGTGTGTATGCATCTGTGTGGGTGTGTGTGAGTGTATGTGTCACTGAAAATCGACGCACCCACCATACAAATGAGTGACTATGACCAGACCAGCAAATTTCCTTAAAAAGCACCATAAAAGGGAAAAGAAAGAAAGCAGAGAGAGATAGAGAGAGGGAGGGAGAGGGAAAGGGACATACAGAGAGAGAGAAAGAGAGAGATGGAGAGAGAGAGAGAGAGAGAGAGAGATGGAGGGAGGGAGAGAGAGAGAGAGAGAGAGAGAGAGAGAGAGAGAGAGAGAGAGAGAGAGAGAGAGAGAGAGAGAGAGAGAGAGAGAGAGAAAGAAAGAGAGGGACTTTGTGACTGAGATAAGTAAGGAGAGCGGGAGTCCCACTCACATCCATCACCATCACAATCAGCTGCCACTGCAAATTGCATGTGTGATGGGGGTCTGGAGCTTATAATTGTGTCTTTTCAATCAGTTTGTGAGTGTGTGTGTGTGTGTGAGAGAGAGAGAGAGAGAGAGAGGGAGTGTGAAGCTGGAATGTTTTTGTGCTAGTTGTGCTGGGGAGAGACACAAGCTCATAAAACCTTGCTTACTCCCCTTCACACACACACACACACACATTGACACATAGCCTTGCACATCATGGACCAGGCTGAATGATATGATAGGTGGAATGTCTGTCTTATCTTTTACACATACTCATCAGTGAACAGCCAGCAATAGACTCTGTGCACTATAAGCACACATTAAACATAAGGGTGGTTTCAGTATTGACAAAAACAGTGTTTTGTTCTGTAAAATTTTTAATGGTTCCTCTCATTTGCCATCTTTCAAGGAAACCTTGAAATGCAATCACACCAATGTAGTTTTGCCGTATTTTTATATTCTGTATTCTGAGAATATGCAAAAGAATTGAATAACATGTTTTCATTTGCATGCTTTAATTGTGTCAAGTGGTTACATAGGAGTAAAATGTTACAGCACAATTTGTGCTATTACCAGTTGTATTAATATAACATTTTACATGTCATTATTGTGTAACCACTTGACATTTTAAGTCACATGGCTGTTTTCAGTGTAATTTACTGAAATCTGCTACTTTCTGAGAAAGACCAATCATTACCACATAAACGGCATCACATTTTGATCTCTTTTGAATTGAAAACCAAGCCCAAACCTACATTGTTACACGCTTACCACACACCTGAACGATTCATACATATACTGTATATAGTAGTCAGACTGTTGAGCTGAACGCCCACAGCCTACAAGAATCATGGAAAAGAAAGGAATGGAATAGTAAATGCCAACTAGGAATACTTGGCAAAAGAGCGCGAGAGCATTAGTGAAGCTCTGCCATGTCTAGACCTAACAGATCAACAGATCTACTGTTTTTTGCAACGTCTAAAGGCTCAAAGAACAGCTATGGAAGTCTTCAAACTCAACCCATTACCTTCAGTGTAGTTAACAGCTCTTGGCAGCTAGCACACCACACACACATGTTCGTTTATGTGAATTGTGAGGACATTACATAGACTTCCATTCATGTCCTAAAGACTTATCCAAGCTTTAACCATGATGATTTACACTGTGTGGTCCCCACAAAAAGAAAGGTCCCCACAATGTTAGTGTGTAACCAATTTTGGTCCCGATAAGACAACATAAACCTGACACACATACACACACTTACTCACACTCCCTCTCTCATGTCCTATAGTACTTTAGGAGTCAATTTGGCTCTTCTTTGTTTGTCCATTCATCATGAAATGTCCATACATTGAATACAGCTGCTAAATAATGCCAAAAAAAGAAAGAAAGACCCAATTTTGATTGAAATCTTATTACAGAAGAAGCCCAGGCTAGGAAAACAGACAGTGGGTTGCATAGTTGGAACACTGTATGTGTTTACACTGAGCTGCTAAGTAGACTCGGCTGAATGTTCAGTGCTATTTTATTGATATTAACAATCATTATTGCTATGATTAAGTATATATACTCAAGTAGAATCTGTTCTGTAGTCCAAACAAGCAAATTCCACAGAAATTAAGACTTGTTTTATTTGAAGACCCTTTTCTCTTTATACACGTACAGTATATGTTCAGCTCAATTGTTAGTGTTAGTAATAAAGTATTGAGATTTACTGTTGGGAGCGGGTAGGGGATGTAAGGTCATAAAACACTTAATGTTGTGTCACTAAAGGCTGCAATTTAAAAATAAACACCCTCCCCCCAAACACACAGGGCTACACACAAGCCCCCACGGGGGTGAAAGCTTGATACCCCGCCAAAGATGGCTAAATGTAAGGGTGGGCTAAGCAGAGAGAGAGAGAGACACACCCAGTCTCTCTCTGTCTCTCTCACTTGCTCACTCACTCTCCGTTGCTCCAGACGAAAAGTCTGACCAGCCTGTTCTCTGAGCACCAACTGCTATTCTTAAATGTTGGGCCAGCTCTATTAATATGCACACACAACCCTGTCGAGCGAGAGAGAGAGAGAGAGAGAGAGAGAGAGAGTTAGAGAGAGAGAGTTGGAAAGAGAGAGTTTGTCTTCCTGTTAAAACTGAGCCAAGACACAGAATAAATTACATCATATTGTTAAAAGTGAACACAAATCGGAGGAAGATAACAGCTCCAATGATGCTGGTAAACTGACTCTAACATGGTCTGTAGTTTTAAAGTTCTGTTATAGAGTGAAGTTAAAAAGCAAAACAAGCAAAAATATGTTCTCCACATCTTAATGCACAGTATCTATTTACTTTATTCAAAAAACACATTCAAAACAAAACATTCAAAAAACAAAACATTCAATATTTCATGTGCCATCTTCATTACTATTTATATAAATATATATATATATATATATATATATATATACCAAATATATTTAAACATTTGTTTGGCTGCCCAAACTTTAGCATAACATAGTATATAAATATTGCCTGTCTCTCTAAAAGCTTCTGAACAAGCTCTCATCAGCCATTAGGAAGAAGGGCTAGTCAGTAGAATAAACTGAGCAAAAGAAAGAAAGGGAGGAAGGAAGGAAAAGTGCAGAGACACTGGTTCTCAGTACTTAAGGAAGAGAATTAAAGAAGAATAGTTAATGATTTGATTGATGGAGTGGTTAGGTTCACGTATGAGGAGATAAAGTGTGAGGCATACAGAAGCAGTGTGTTTCAGTCTCTGTAAGTGTAGAATAAGGATGAATGAAAGAAAGAGTGATAATGAAACAAATGTAGAGAAATAAGCTCCAGTAAACGGGGCACATGGACTTACTTGCATGTGTGCTGGTAAAGAAAGGCCCGACCAGGGCAACCAGCAGCAGCAGATCAAACTTCATGATGTCTTCAGTGCTCTGAATGAAAGTCAGACAAAAAGTCAGGAGCTCCTCCACACAGCTGGAGCTTCAGTCTACCTCACACACATACACACACACACACATACACACACATACACACACACACACACACACACCAGCAGGAGAGAGAGAGAGAGAGAGAGTTCAGAGGAGGGAAAAGGGGGGTTGGGCACACGTGTTAGGTGGTCCTGCCTTCTTCTTTAACTGAGTAAGTGTAACTCTCTCTCTCTATCTCTCTCTCTCTCTCTGTGTGTGTGTGTGTGTGTGTGTGTGTGTGTGTGTGTGTGTGTGTGTGTGTGTGTGTGTGTGTGTGTGTGTCTTTCTGTCTGTGTATCTTTCTCTTTTCTCCTCTCTTTTTCTGTTTCTCTGTCTGCTTCTCCCTTTCTTTCTTTTTTCTCTATATCTCTCTATATCTCTCTGTGTGTGTGTGTGTGTGTGTGTGTGTGTGTGTGTTCAGCATTAGCTTAGTACAGACTGATGTGATTTCAAACAAGCAAACAAACACAAAAAGCTGAAATTGTTGATTTGAAATGGCACAATGACAAAATTAGCTCTGAAATGTCTCTACCAATAGAATTATTATAATAATCTTATATTAATTTCAGTCTGAAGATATTTACATATTCACATCTCTACATATTTATTTTCCCACCATTTAGTGCACAATTTATATGTATTTACTGAATTTAATACGTAAAAAACTTTACACTCAATGGCTCAGTGGACTACTGTGCTACTAGTGTTCTATCTACTTTGATAGCTACACTATGATCAGAGGATCGTGAGTTTGAATCCCGATCATGCTGCTTTTTGTCGGGAACTGGGGCCTGAGAGAGTAAAATTGGCAGTGCTCTCTCTTGGTGGGTAGATGGTGCTCTCTCCCCATCACTACTAAGTAATGTCCACTGGCTCAGGCGTCTGTTATTTGATCAATCAGATCTGGGTACTTGTGCTTTCCTCTGAGTGTGTCAGGCTGTCTATTGAAGATGTATCAACAGCAGTTGGAAAAGAGGTGGTGGCAGGGTTCACATGAAGGAGGAGGCTAGTGTACTAGTCTTCACTCTCCTAGAGCCAGAGACATTACAAGTGATTGGGAGAGTCCTAGTGAATGGATAGGTTTTATTGTCTACCACTACATTGGGGGGATTGGGAAAAAATCCTGCAGATGCCAAATTCTGATTTATTTTAAGCACTGTGGCCTGATGTTTAGGGATCTGGTCTTGTGACCGAATGGTCGCCAGTTCGATCCCCAGGGTGGGTCATGACTGAAGTGTCCTTGAGCAAACCTATTGACCGCTACCCGGGCACTGTGGACAGGGCTGCCCACCGCTTCAGGCACATGGTCTTACAGCCTAGTGTGTTAACTAGTGTGTGTGTGTTTCACTGCACAGATGGGTTCAGTTCTGTTGTGTGTCACTTTGGCAAATGTTGAATGTAATCTATTAAAATGTGCGTAGTAGTGTTCTATGAAAAGGATGTATGTATTTACCTTTTTTTAGGGGGGGGTTCATCTCTTTAACTTATATTGAAACTAAATAATTTGACATCTCCTGTAAAGTTACTGTCACTGTTCTTTGCACAGTGCTGATATTTTGAAAAGTGTAAAAAAGCAGCATGAACAGAACAATAGTGCCACCTGCAGATCACCTCCTGTAAAAGCGTTCAGTTTACACTGAGCAGAGCAGAGAGCATCGCTGAAACAGTGTGTAAGAATTTCCTGAACAAATAGAATTATAATGATCTTAAATATTACAGTCTGGTGTAAAACTTTGGTCATGTGATGTTTCATTGCTTTTCTATGTGACAATAGCACATCCTGTGCAGAGAATCTTATTGCACAGTTTTGAATGTAAATGTATTTAAAACAGTTGTTAATTATTGAAATGTTATATATTATGCCAAATTATGCTTTTCTCAGTAAAAACTGTTTACAAAGTAATTAAATTAAAGTATGATGACTGATAGATAGATAGATAGATAGATAGATAGATAGATAGATAGATAGATAGATAGATAGATAGATAGATAGATAGATAG
>BRDA01048945.1:16153-30188 GCA_036984385.1 Crenuchus spilurus | reverse complement strand
TTGACCTCTGTAAAGGCTACTGTACCAAATACTAACATTGATTTTCACAGGTGTTCAAATACTTATTTGCAGCAGTAACACACAAATAAATTATTTAAAAAATGTACATTGTGATTTCTGGATTTTTTCTTTTAGATTATGTCTCTCACAGTGGACATGCACCTAAGAATAAAATTTCAGACCCCTCCATGATTTCTAAGTGGGAGAACTGCAAATTTGCAGGGTGTTCAAATATATATTTTCCTCACTGTAGTTGATACTGCATGGTTGGCAAACAATAAGTGGAATTGAAAACAGCTTCTTTTAAAATGAGAGAAGAGCTGAGGAAAAACAGAGGGCGGGGGAGAAAACGTGCATGGTATGTAAGAGAAGTGTCTGAGTCTGAATTTTGGAAGATTAAATAAAATTCTGCTCTGGCCTTAAAGAGCTTCAAAACCATCCTGGAATTTCACAACTCCTCCATCCAGTTCCACTATACTGTTTTCTTCAGTTTAGAGCACAGGGATCGTTTGATGCTAATGTAAGACAGCAGATTCATTGATTCCTCCTTTCTAGCACAGACTCTACAGTATTGACAAAACTTTTTTCCACTCAATTAGACTCACCCATATGAGAAATAAGTTCTGAAGTTGGTTGGGTGTTCTAAGGAACCCACTCAGAAATCGACATGATTCTATGTGGAAAGTTCAGTCAACCATATAGTTCTGGACTCCTTACTGATTTGGATCAAAGCATCCAGCTTTAAAGACTAGAAGTCCATCCACATATGACAAAAATTAAAAAACCTAAAGTCTGTAAAAATGATAAAAGTACATATTAAAGTTTGCTGGTACAATTAAGAGGAAAAACAAACATCATATATTGTTTTTGCATTTTATTGTCCCCTGCTGAAATATAATCATAATATATTTAATTTTTTCATTTCAAAATAATTTTCTAACATTTCATATCTCTCACCCAGTGTAATCGGCAGAGATAAACTGCTGTATGCTGAATGAACTGAAATATGTAAATGCTGGGTTTTTTATGATATCACAAAAACAGTGAATTCTCAGCTGATTCTGCAGTTTCCTTATATAGACTGCATGGATTGAGGGAGTGAATTGAATGCTTTGAAACTTTAATAATGTTTAAGTATTGCAGGAAACCAAATTAATTCTAAAAATGTGAGGAAAATGTGGTTTTCCATGTTGTGAGACCTTCAATGTACTTTAATTAAGAAATGTGTATTAGAGCCATTTAATTGTTCTATTGGTCAATATATTAAACAGCTCTTACATAATGGAAAAAAAACCTTGAATGGTGCAGGGAAAGTCAGCACATATTGCATACAAAACTTCATGGGATGTAAGATTGTTGTGGAAAAGTATTTTGAGCTAACCTTAGTACTGTACCCTTTATTTTACTAACGGGGTACTCTAAATTGCCTTTGTAATTGTGTGTGTGTGTGTGTGTGTGTGTGTGTGTGTGTCTACCCAGCAATGGAATGGTGTTGTCCTGAGTTTAGCTAAGATAGTGTAATGCTCTGCCCTGCACATGGTGAAGATATAGAGGACTCACCACAACCCTGACCAGGATTAGGCAGATAAGATAATGGTTGGGATGGATGGATGAACAAGATAACCTTTTTCTTTTTCAAACATGTACTTTACTTAAATCATTTCTTGCATAAATATCCTTTTCTAATGATTAATAGTGTGTATTGAGGCTGTTTATGAACTAATATCTCATATTCTAGTGTTATGGTAAGCACTTCCATTACTTGTTAGCTACATTAGTCTCATAGCTCCAGTCAAACATGCTTTGCCGAATAATTAAACAATGTTCACTTTATTCCAATTTGTTACTGTAAAACTCCATGACAGAGGAATTGGAATTGTGTTGATAACTATCTTTCATATACATAAACTCCATTCTGTCTCACTTCGGAGTGGCGGTGTTGGTAGAAAACAGCAAAAAGAGAGACAGAAGAGAAGAGTCTCCACTGACTTCAACTGAATTGAGATGCTTCTCGGCAGAAAGTGTTAACTCCCCAGTGAAGGTGTGGGAACATCTTTCGGAAGTAAACAACACGCTGTAAACAAATTTCACCTGCCTGACTCACAAATACACACAAAACTCTGATAACTCACACACACACTACCCTGGGGGCCAGCGTAAACCAGGCATACCTTACTGACTTTGAACTGGTGTGTGTGTGTGTGTGTGTGTGTGTGGGTGTGTGTGTGTGTGTGTGTGTGAGTGTGTGTGTGTGTGTGTGTGTGTGTGCGTGTGTGTGTGTGTTGGGGCCCAGACAGCAGAGCTTTGAAGAAGAAAGGTTTCTTTCATCATTATTAACCTCAACACCAACTTAGCAGCATCCCAGCATCCAACACACACATGCACACACACTACCAAAGTATTCTCTCTCCACTCCTTTAGCTCTCTGCTAGCATTAACAACTCTTCAGTGCTAATCGCTAGCAACTTGCTCTCTCAAAACTCTCCCCCCCTTTCTATTTCTCTCTCTATACACTGAACAAAAAGAAAAAACACATCTGTGAGGTGGGTGAGTTATCTCAGCAAAGGAGAAGTGCTCACTAATACTGGTTTAGACAAATGTGAGAACAATGTTTGTGACTTTTGTGTCTTTTTTGTGTTAGAAAAAGTCTTAGATCTTTGAATTCAGCTCAGAAAAAATGGGAGCATGTGTTCAGTGTGTGTATGTATGTATATATATATATATGTGTGTGTGTGTGTGATATATCCCAGACCTTCACTTGGAGCATGATTTATGTATATCACTGTTTCTGGTTGGCTGTCTGTCTACGTGTATCACTTTGTTTCTGTTTCACTTTGTGTCTCTCCTTTTTTCTCTCTCTGTAGCTGCAGATATCAAATGTGATGGTGGCATTAGTGACTTTTTATGTGTGTGTGTGTGTGTGTGTGTGTGTGTGTGTTGTAATAATAACTGCATTGTTTTTGTCTGTGTAGTAGCTGAACACTGCAGCTTGAGACCAGTTTGCTAACCACTTGAGGAGTGTGTTTGTCTACATAGCTTCAATAGCACCAGATAAAGAGTGAGAGACATCAACTCAACCGTACATTGTGACCTATAGTGACCCCTGCCTCACTATATGTATGTACAAAGTGCATAACTATGTCTCTTTCATTTGCTATCTTTGTTTTTATTTACAACTGATGTTGTTATTGACTTTTGTGTTATTGTTCGTTTTTAATGTTTGGCAATACTGTACACCAGTAAAGCTGTCTGAACTGAACTGTGAGAGAGAAAGAGAGAGAGAGAGAGAGAGAGAGAGAGAGAGAGAGAGAGAGAGAGAGAGAGAGAGAGAGAGAACTGCAGTATGGAGACAATAAAAAAAATGTCAGAAATAAAACAAGCTTAGAGATGAACAGAGAGAAACAGCGGGAGAGAGAAACACAGATTTAAATTGGACAGAATGGAGATCCAAATTGTACACAAACCTATTCCCTATACATCTCTCTCTCTCTTTCTCTCTCTCTCTCTCTCTTTCTCTCTCTCTCTATCTCTCTCTCTGACTTGTCTGACTCCTCTCTGTCCTCTGTTCCTGTCAGAGGGATAAAATAATGGATTTTATCAGAAACTTGTAGTTTGTGTCTGATGCAATGTTGCAGTATTTTAAATGTAAGAGTCAGTATCAATTTATAGACAAATATACAAATAGTGAATCAGCTACTGAACACACATTTATTAAATCTTGTCTAGGTTTGTGGATACAAATATATGTGCTCTATATGTACTAATAATATGTCCCATATGTATTATATTTCCAAATATATGTATGTAATAATAGTACAGTATGTCTCATAGGTACTGTATATGTAAGTGTTGTGTGCATATATATACTGTATATATAAGTGACGCTCTGCTTTTTATGACACTATAAATGTGCACTCACACACAAACTCAAACATAGGAGAGAACCATTTGCATTCTGTCTGAGACTCGTCAAAGTGTTTGACACATATTTAATATGTTTATATCTCACCATGTTTTACAGCTGCTGTCAGAATCAGGTCAGGGCCGTGTGTGTGTGTGTGTGTGTGTGTGTGTGTGTGTGTTTGATTGCTTCCATACAGTAGTGGGAGAGCTAATAAAGCATTTCCTGTGGTGAGGCATGAGGGGGATGCAAAGCCATGATTTACGTGTCAGGGTGGAAATCAGAAGTGCCTGTCTGTGTGTGTGTGCGCGTGTGTGTGTCTGAGTGAAATATCTTGACCATCGTGCCCTCAGGATAATTGCAGGATTCTGCAATTATTGTGCAAACCTCCAATCCTCTGAATCCACATGAGAACAAAATAACACCACATGTATGACTGTAGCTCACCCAGGAAGAGGTAATGATCTTTCTAAACAGCTTCTAACAGGAACTTCTTCCCCACGCATCAGCTCCCACATCATTTGCTTATCCCCTCCACCTTCCACAGGTTCATAAATGCTACATGTTTTGCCCATTCTGTATGGAGACAAATGTTGTCCAATACAGTAATTGATTGAAGTTTCATGTTGTTTCTACGATAATATATTGCAGTTATATAAGTGTTTGTGCAGAATTTTGGTTTTGTTACAGTTACGGGTGTGCTGACTCCAAAGGGTTAATATTATCAGCTTCAGCTATCAAATAAAAAAGAGTGAACATGTTCAATCTCTGACCCTCTGACCAGTCTGACTTAACCTTCTGACCAGTTGTTGCTTTTTTTCTAATCAATCTCAATAACAAATCAAAGTGAACTATCTAACCAATTAAGGCCTTCCTCCTGACCAGCTGTGACTAACCTCAATCACAAATAAAGGTGAACATACTGTCCAGCCAAGACCTTCCCTTTTACCAATCTTGGCCAACATTTCAACCATTTGGACCTGAGTCATGTCCTTTTTTGTGATCAACCATGAACAATATTCTGACCAGTCAGGACTGACCTTCTAACCAGTCATGGCCAACGTTTGACCAATCCTCAACATGTTTCACATGATTCATTGTTCATTGTTCATGCACACTCAAGAATTAATCTCAGTCTGAGTTTCTAAATCTTGGTTAAGTCCTTAAGTGCCATCATAAAATGAGTCAAGCGCTGTCTCATTCTTCAGAAATCCTCATCAAAGCTGGATATTAGTTTACAAACAGATGTATAAAAATGCAGAGCACACTGCAAATGTCCAACCCAATCTCCAGACTGACCAAAACCCCAATGAAAACATCTGGAATATAATTAAGAGGAAGCCATCAAACAAAGCTGAGCTGGTTGGACTTCAGCTCCAGGAGTGGCATAAATTAACCCAACAGCAAAGTGAAAGACTGATGGAGAGCATCAATAAATCAGGCTTTATACCACCAAAAACAATTTCTGAACTTTTTGTAAGTTACTACTGAAATTAATGAATTGTATTTTATTTGTTTTTTTATGAGTACATGGTTATATTTGAGGTCTGAAAACACAGCATCTTTTCCCTTGTTTTGATTTCTCTTATTTGTGATTTGTATGAGAATATGTTTAATTGGAATTCAGCAAAAATATTGTTTATAGAATAAACAACAAATAGTAACAGACATATAAAATGTACAAATTTTAATTTGAGAAAATGATAATCTGCAGTGCCTTCTTCAGTTTTCTTTATATATAGAATTAATCCATATAGCACAAAATTAATGTAAACAGTTTCATGAATCATTAAGTGTAGCTTTAAATGAACAATAGTTTATAGACTTTTTAATAGATTTTTTAAAACTTGTTCTAATACTTGTAAAGAGAGGCATAAAAGGATGAGTCATCCATTACAAGGACTTTCTCTACTTATCTTTACCCCTTCCCCACTTCTGATTTTCTTTCTACACTACCTGTCTCTCTCGCTCCTTATTTTCATTTTCTCTACCCATCTTCTCTCTCTCTCTCTCTCTCTCTCTCTCTCTCTCTCTCTACCTGTCTCCTTTAACTGCCCCCATGTGAATTTTATGTCTCTCTGTACCTGTCTCTTTCTCTCTGTGACCAATCAGATCCTTCTTCACCCAGTAGGTGTTAATGTGAAAGGGGGCAGCCGTGACTGACTTCTGACCTTTCCCAGGGTCTTCTGATGCTCCTCAACCCTGTGATGATTTGTCTTGGCTGTAAATACATCAGCCTTGTGTGTGTGTGTGTGTGTGTGTATGTGTGTGCGTGCGTTCGTGTGTGTGCGTTCATTCGTTTGTGTGTGTGTGTGTGTGTGTGTGTGTGTGTGTGTGTGTGTGTGAACAGATGTTATGTATAATCCTACAGCAAAATCAACTCTAATGTTTTCACTTAATGCTGTTATGTGTATTTAGTATTTCACACCATTTACTGGGGGCTGTAAATGACCACTTCAGTGCCATTATCAGCTAGACAAACATCTGGCCCAGTTTATCTGTAATGCTGCTTTCGTGACAGCTCACAGCTTCCCACTTCTCACCATAAAGCATTCATGCACCTTCAACTGGACACTCACAACAATCAAGTTCATTAGGGTTCACTATCAGAAAAAAAGTACATCACAGGGACATTTTTGTCACTGGTCCAATAGTGTACCTCAAAGCTTCACTACATTCACTTAAACAGGAGAAAAGAACAGATTTGCATCTTTTTTATAACTGAACAGTTTTAAAAAATAATGTAAATGTGTGGAGTCAGGACAGGGTGAGTGGAGTCAACTTCATATACATTCATTACAACATAATCTAGAACTTCTCTAACTAAAGGTACATAAGAACTAACCCAGTGACCATCCACTATGATTTGTTTTGACAATGCAGCCTATGAGATTGTGAATATAATGCTAAAAACAACATAAAAGGACATATGATTAAATGTAACATGACTTAAAGCAATGATATACTCATATATATATATATATATATATATATATATATATATATATATATATATATATATATATATACTTAATTTATATGATATATAAAAATTATATATTACAGTATTCCCTCTCTATTTCCTGGTTCAACCTTCACAGACTCGCTGTTTTGCATGATTTCAATAAATATTAATGTAAAATAATTCTCGCAGAATTTGGACACCTTCACAACCCGGAGAGGGCAGTCCACCTTTTTTCAGCTGAGTACCGTGGTCTCAGATTTATAGGTGCTGATTCTCATCTAAGTCACTTCACATTCAGCTGCAAACTGGTCTAGTGAGAGCTGGATGTCCTGGTTTGTTGAAGCCAGCAGAACCACATCATCTGCAAAAAGCAGATATGGAATCTTGAGGCCACCAAACCAGACAACTTCTGCCACTTGGCTATGAAAAGAAATTCAGTCCATAAACATTATGAACAGAATCAGTAACAAAGGACAGTCCTGGCAGAGTACATCCTGAACTAGAAACCAGTCTGACTTACTACTGTAAAGGCAGACCAAGCTCCAGCTTCAAATGTATAGGGACTGGATAGCCCTTAGCAATGAGCCCAGTACCCCAAACTCATGGAGCATCCCCACAGGAAACCCCAGAGGACATGGTCAAATGCCTTCTCCAAATCCACAAAACACATGTGCATTGGTTGAGCAAACTTCCATGCACCCTCTAAGATCCTAGTAAGTCCAATGTTTTATGACCAAAATGGAACCCACGTTGCTCCTCCTGACTTTGAGATTCAGCTATCAGTCAGATTCTCTTCAGTACACCAGAATATACTTTACCAGGGAGGCTGATTCTAGCTGTGTTCCAACTATAGGGTGATTACACTACCTCATAAACAGCTGACAACCAACATAATCTACTAGAGCCATAGCTACTCCAGGCTTTCTCTGGATAGATATTACACAAATCCTATCATCATAATTCATCTCCAAGTTGCATATTGCTGTTAGTTTTCACTACCATGTACATTACATCACTAGTTTATTAAACTGAGTCTGTGTGACTGATAGTGTATTGTGTGCTCTGTATTTTTAGGCACACTGTCTATATTACACTATATTGTGTATGTTTGTTCTCTGTATATTGTTTGTTTATTGTTTGTAATTATGTATATTACTTTTTATGGTTTTTATATAGTATCAACTGCTGCAAATAAATTCCTTTTCTGTAACAACATATTTGGCAAAGAAATCTGATTCTAATTCTAAGAAACTTTGCCTCTCTAAAATGTTCTTTTATACCCGGTCATGTGAAATTACTTCTTAAGAATTGTCTGGCCTTTGGTTGTGCCTGTCCAAACATTTTCTGAGATGTGTTGCTGCCATCAAATTCAATTTTTTTTTCATAGAAATTGTAAAATTATGCATTTTTTTCCAAGTCTGACATGTGTTCTATGCTCTATTGTGAATAAAATAAGGGTCTATGAGATTTGCACATCATTGCTTTGTTTTTATTTACATTTATTTACATTTTACGCAGTATTCCCAATTTTTAGGATTGGGGTTGTAATTGGTAATATTCCAGCAATTGTTGGGTTGTTTGTGGTCTTGCACGTCTTATTCTAGTGTCAATTTCAACATCCCATGATGACTTGTGTGAAATATGTTCTATTGGAAAATGCACACTTGTTGTATAAAACAAGGTTTATTAATAAGGAAATCCATAAATGTAGACAAGAAAACACATACAAGGTCAAATACACAAGAATAGCTAACCAGAATTGAAAGGAGATCCAAATGAGGTGTGAGAGAACAGGCTAGGGTCAAAACAAAGAAAAACAAAAGGAGTACAGAATAACAAGACTAACTATATAACAGGAAACTATAACAGGAATAATACAACAACTAAATAGGAACAAACCAACAGGAACAACAAACATAATGTAAGCCAGGAGAACTGAAACAAACAAGCATGACACAAAAACAGACTGAAAAACTAAGAAATACAACACAGGCTAGATAAATAAACACAAAGGAATAATACTAGGAGTACTCAGACAGACAATGCTAGGAATACTAAGATGGGACTATTCTAGGAATACTCAAACAAGGGAAGATAACAAATAACAAGGTATGAATACTCAGGCAAAACAAACAGATAAGAAATAGACACATGATTCTCAGACAGGATCAAAGGCTTGTTTGATTGTGTAAGGAACAACAATACTAAACAAGGCAAAAACAGAATAGAATGCCAAGTGAAAGACATGAAGCCTCTGGGGGTTCTGGGTAATGTAGTTCAGGAGACACTGGTAGTGCTCGGGTTAAGTCATGTTACTAGCCAAACAGCTGAGGATCATGGGAGTTTGAGTTCAAAATTAGTGTTCAAGCAAGCCAGAGCTTGGTTAACACCCAGATAGCAAAATTATTCTGACCCACATCTGGCCCTCATCCCCTTTTTAATGTGGTCCACTTCCCACATGGACTGATGGCACCTGGGTGGACCGCTCCCGGTTGCAAGATGTGGCCACATATATGCAAGATTAGGGCCATATATCAGCCAAATGTAGGTAACACTGCCATATCTCTGCCAGAAGTGGACCACATCTGTTTTAGAACATGTGGGCCTAATAGGTTTTTAATATGTGGGCCACTGATGGCTCATATATAGGTAGCACTGCCATATCTCTGACAAAAGTGGACCACATCTGTTATGGTTCCAAATATGTATTTTGATATAAGGACCACATTGGGCTCACATGTAGTTTGCCAGTGCTGACAGTGGGCCTGCAGTGCCATTTCTCAGCCAGAAGTGGCCCAGATTTGTATGTTATCAGGGAGGGGAGTGTGATAAATCATATTCCAACTTTCACTGATTTGTGGATGTATATACATTTGTATGTAAGGTTTGGGCATTTAAAATTTCAGTTACTGTGAATAGATATGTGAGTAAAGATGGTATACAAAAGGCATACAGTTAAAGATTTCACATTTCTTTAATAATTTTTGCAAGATTATTTTTTTTATTGCCTTTTCTTTGCTTTTTTCAAGATAGAAAACAAGCAAAAGAGCCAGAAGCAAAAGTACAGGCACCCTGGAAGGTGAGTACTTAGTACACCATCATTGCTAAGTATCACAGCTTGATATCTTGAAGGCAGCATATGTTGCTCAAAATTTGAATGTATTTTTCTGCATTAATGCTGCCATCACAGAAATGTAAATTTTATGTGCCAGGGGAACTGACATAACCCCATACCATCACAGACCCTGACTTTTAGACTTGCTGATAACAGTATGGAAGGTCCCTTTTGTTTTTGGTCTGGATCACATGGTGATCCCATTTCATAAAAAAAATAAATAAATATTGATTTGTCTGACCTGCTTCTGTACAAGCTTAACTAAAAAAGGCTTCTTTTTTTGCACAATAAAGTTTTAAGTATCATTTATGAATGTAACTCTGAATGCAACTGTATTGTAGTCCTTGACCACGTTTTGGCAAAATAATCTCTTGCACATGTGGTTATATCAGTAATTAATGAATAAAGGTTGTTGATGCAATGTCATCTGATGGATCAGAGATCAAAAGTGTTATGATTATGCTTGTGCCCTTGCCCTTTACTCATTGAAAATCTTCCAGATTCCTTGAATTGTTTAATGATATAATGCACTTTAGAGGAAGAAATATGCATATACCTTCCACTACTAAGCTGAGGGACACTGTTTTAAAACATAATTTTCTCACTAATTTCTTGACAAAGTGGAAAATCACATCATTATTTTTTGTTGTTGTTACCTCATTGTTTGCCCTTAATTGCCCCAATTCCAGCTTTTTTAAAATGTTTTTCAGGCTTGAAATGCAGTAATGGATGTATATCAACAAATGAAAGGAAATTGACCTGGTATGAAATATAACAGGGTCATACTTTCTGCAATGAAATTAAAGTCAAACTAAATGTATTTTGATGCATTTGGTGGTTGGTGGACTATTCTCAGTCCATCAATGACACTGAGGTATTTTAAAAACATCAGCAGCTCTGCTGTGTGTCAAGCTGTCATCTGCCTTCAGAAAAAAACACACCGCCATTAATGTCCAAAAAGCTGGCAATGCAAGTGAGTACACCTCACAGTGAACAAAATATCAAAGTTTAATTTCTATAGTCCCATGAAAAGATATAATGCAATATTTAAGGAAATTTGAGGGGTAATTTCAGGTTTGTGAAACACTGTATATATATATATTTATATATATATATATTTCTCTGTCTCACTGTTTACTTACAACATACCCACAGATGGTGGTTTTGTTTTTGAGAAAGCTAGGCTGTGAGGCTAACAGTGCTAATGAGAACTCAGTAATGACTTAAAGGTCCCATATTATACCCCACAAGTTACCAAGTTGCCTGAGTGTCTAAATTTAGATCATTAATGAAATGTTGGGCAAAATACCTCAGTGGTTAGTCATCAGACAAGCCTGTTTGATGTGTTTTTTAAAGACATGTCTGATGAACAATAGGAGGCAGGTTAAAGAGACAGGAAGCACTGATCACCCCCGGCCACAGGGAGCAGAGCTGATACTCACACCCACAGACTACAGATAGACACAAGAGCTCACCAAACAATCACAAAAAAATAATCAGAACAATAATGTTTTATTGAGTTCCTCTTTTGTTCTCACTAATGTTACTCTCTGTGCCCTCCTTCATTAACTAACCTCTCTCTAATAAGTTTATATTTAGATTTATTCCTCCTCTTTAATTGTTATTTGTTCTCATTTTCCAAGCTGTCAGTTGCCAATTCTCCTTCAACAGAAGTTATGTTAATTCACTTTCTTTGTTGGGGTGTAACATTTACAAAGTTAACCTAGTCGTGCCCCTGATACTGAATCAATTTATGGCAATTCACACTGCAGTAGGGAGTGATTCATGTTGTACTGTATAATAATTTGCTTCTTATATATCATTAATATCATTGTAATTTATGCTGTGTGAGGATTTAGTCAGATATTTCAGTCAGGCATATGTATATTGTTGTTTAAAAATCAATCAGCTTTGTTATGCATTATTTATTTATGACTATAGTTTAAGCACTGCCATCCCTGTTGTGAAAAGTCTGTTTTTGTCTGCTTTTATTACTATTATGCTGTTATTCTCTTTGTTATTTACATATTTATTTAAACCTTAGTCAAGTTCTCTTGCTTTTTTAGTAGCAGTTACAGTTATTTATGCAGAAGACACATGCTTTGATCCATCACTGTCAATTTCCTTAATGCTCACCAAAAGTCCAAAAGGTCTCAACAGAACTTGAAAACACTCTTGTTTGACATTAAAACTCACACTCACATTCGACTGGGACCTGAACTGAAAAGCTGCTTTTTTCTTTTATAGGATAATAACTCAGATCCTATTATCTCACTCATGCTAAATAACTGTCTTTAACATACACTTCTCACAAAAAGTTAGTTATTTGACTTTCATGTGAAATTTAAGGAAAAACATAAAAAGTTCATGATACAGTGATATATCATGAAAGTACAGCATTTAATTAGAAGTATGTAATGGTGATTTCTTCATCTCAAACAATTTATTGAAACAAAAGTCAACAGCGGTGGTGAGTATACCTCAACAAAAAATTTAAATGTTTCAATAACGTGTCATATGCCCTTGAGCATCAATTACAGATTGACAACAACGTCTCATGCTGTTCACAAGTCAACTTATTGTCTGCTGAGGTATGGCATCCCACTCTTCTTCAATGGCAGCCCTCAGGTATTGAGGCCCTGGGGTACAGAGTTACGAGTCTCTTCATGGCAACACAACTGATGTCATAAGTTTTCTATGGGATTCATTCTCGCCTCTGATCAAGGCTGCGTGTCTATACTGGTGCTGCTTGACCTTAGTGCAGCCTTTGACACGATTGACCATACTATTCTAATAGAAAGACTAAATAACATGGTTGGAATCCCAGGAACAGCCATTTCATGGTTTAAGTCCTACCTTACAGACCGATACCAGTTAGTTAAAGTGAATAATATCTCCTCTAATCATACAAAAATGCAATTTGGAATTCCACAAGGCTCCATTTTAGGACCTCTATTATTCATACTATATATGCTGCCACTGGGCAGAGTTATTAGCAGACATGGCATTACCTTCCATAGTTACGCTGATGACACACAGCTATACATATCAGCTAAACCAAATGATAAACCAAAGCTAAAGAAAATGGAGGACTGTGTAAAAGATGTGAAGCACTGGATGACAAACAATTTCCTCTTACTAAACAGCGACAAAAGAGAGGTCTTCCTCCTAGGTCCAAAATCAGCTTTAAATAAGGTATCTGACTTAATATTATTTTTGCTGACTCCCTACTCATCTAAGCTCATCAGCTAAAAATGTGGGTGTCATAATTAACTCAGACTTATCATTTGATCAGCATATAAGTCACATTACAAAAATATCTTTTTTACACCTTCGTAACATCTCTAGGTTAAGAAATGCCTTATCTCTACCTGACGCAGAAAAATTAATACATGCTTTTATTACTTCAAGATTAGATTATTGCAATGCACTACTGTCAGGATGCTCCAACAAAAACTTGAATAAACTCCAGTTAATTCAAAATGCTGCAGCCGGAGTCCTCACTAAAACCAGGAAATTTGATCACATTAGTCCAGTCTTAGCCCTACATTGGCTTCCAGTTAAATATTGTATTGATTACAAAATAATTTTATTAACATATAAAACCCTGCATGGTCTCGCCCCTGAATACCTGCAAGACCTTATCACATGCCGGTCTCTTACTAGTTCCGAGAATTCATAAGCCATCATCCGGGGGAAAAGCCTTCTCCTATATAGCCCCACTACTGTGGAATTCTCTTCCAGCTAGTGTTCAGGATGCAGACACAGTCTCTACTTTTAAATCGAGACTCAAAACCCACCTGTTCAGTTTAGCTTTTTGTTCCAGAACGTCCATAAGTCCCCGCTCTGGTACGTCCCAAAATATACAATTATTTTAATAAAACATTAGTTATGTTATAAATTGACCTTCGGTTACATCCCGATTCTGACCTGATTACACTAGTTTAAAGGACCAAAATCACTCCTGAGGCCGACGTCGTAAAACTTAATTGACCTCAAATAAGTTCAAAAACAACCTCGTAGGACTGTCATCACGTAACGTTATTAGATTAGA
>BRDA01048945.1:0-16143 GCA_036984385.1 Crenuchus spilurus | reverse complement strand
CTTTCTGGTTTTCTTCCTCCCAGCCAGCTCGACCGGATGCCATCTCAATGCAAATATTCACATGTTTTCTACTGCACTCAGCCTAATTGTTTCTGTTTGCTGTTTGTTTTCTTCTCTCTTTTCTGAGGAAATGGCCACTGAAGGTATTTGATGGCTGAATTCTCCTGCAGTCTGCAACAGACCACCAGGTCCATTACACCTACTGTGGTCAGTTCCTTCTGCTCCGGAGTGGGTTTTCCTGTGGTTGACACCAGACCTGCTGCTCACTTACATCTAGTACTAGCAATGATTGGACTGAAGCTCTAATGCTACTGCATTTTAATTATGATACCCAATGTGGTTGCAATGATCACTATTATTAATATCATTATTGTTTTACACTATAGCATAATGTAAGATTTAACTAAGGATGTAAATCTCTATCAGTAGTTTGATCAGAGGAGGATGGATCCCCTTTGTGAGTCTGGTTCCTCCAAAGGTTTCTTCCTCCAGCCTTGAGGGAGTTTTTCCTTGCCACTGTTGCCTCAGCTTGCTCACATCGGGCTTAGAATCAGATTGTTTGATACTAATTATGTAAAGCTGCTTTGTGATAACGCCCGTTGTAAAAAGTGCTATATAAATAAATTTTGATTGATTGATTGATTGATTGATGGAGAAGTGCAGGCCAATCCATTTGAGGTAGCCCAGTCTCCAGCAGCTGTACACTAATGATGTGACCTCAATGAGCTAGAGTATTGTCACCCATGAAGATGAAATCAGCCTGTGTTGTTCTTGTAGAGGCACAATGACTGGATTAATGAAAAGTTTAGTTAAGAATTAAAAAGTTATTCAAGTAGTATGGGCTTGTCACTGTACCATAGACAAAGTATAGGTAAGTTTTGTATTGACTAGGCACACTAACACCACCACCACCAAAGGACAACAGTGATCGATGCACAGCACTCTCCTTCACGTCTCCAACATAGCTGGTGGCCATAATTTCTGCTCAGCGTGAATCAACTTTCATCAGTGAACAGTGCTGAGGCCCACTGGGCCTTCGTCCAGTGTAAATGCTCCCTGACCCATGTAAAATAATGACGCCTGTGGCTGGTGGTGTGGTCAGGTACCTTGCAGGTTATCAGGCACGCAGACTATGCTGATGGTTTTGAATTGTCTGAAGTGACACTTGGGTGCCTCTCGCCTCCCTTAAATAACAATTCTAACTGAACCAGGACATTTATCGGTTGATTAATGGATTAAACACTTGTGAATTTTGCTGGTAAGCTCCTTGTTAGAGAACAGCAAGTTGTACAAAAAGTACTGAAACACTGAACAGTTGGACTTGTGCATTCAAAAGTTTAAAGGTGGTCACATTAATTAAGGTAAGAGTGCATTTTAGGTTCATCCCGAAATTTGACCTGACAGCCAGATATCCCTTTTTGTGAGTAGTGGTATGTATTTGAAAATTGTTTCTTCTTTAGTTGAGAATGGGAGCTGTGAGGGTAATGTTGCTAACAAAACTCAGTAGTCACTGACATAGCACAGTAATGTCAAAATATAAGAATTATTTAACGTTTGCAGTCTCAAATGTTCCTTCTTTAGCATATTGTATTGGAGCTGGTGGTAGTAAACACTGCTAACAAAACACTAGAACTCAGTAATCACCTAAACGGTCCAGTTATTTTATTCAAAATACATCACCATAACTTCTCTTAATCCTCATCTACATCTATTTTAAGGTATTAGCCTAGTCAATGTAGTTTAAGCCACAGTATGACTTCTGCACCATGCTGATTTTTGCAAAGAAATTCTAAAAACATTTGAGGTCCAGTCAACTTTCCTGAATATTTGACTGAGGAAATATGACCTAATTTTGTTTACAGTTCATCAGTTCTGTATAATACATTGGAAATATGTTTTCTTCAAGACTTGCTCAATGTATCAGAATTCCTCCATAACAGATGCAAGCAAAGCCATTCCAAGAACAGTGTCAAAGTGAAATTGAACATTTGATATATTTTGTAGAAATAAATTAAATATCTGATTCAACTTCATCATAAATGTTGCTTGTTCTGATTATCCCAGCAGTATCACATCACTGTATACAGAAGTGAAAACACTGCTACACTGTTATAGTCTAAAGTAAAGTCTATATTTACATTCACTGTCTCTGTCTGGATTATAACAGTCTATTGAAATGGGTTCATGGTCAAAGGTTGCATATATTTACAGCAGAATAAACAGGAGTGACCCAAGAGAGCCAAAGCACCGACTCTGTCCTATAACCCAGAACTCTCCTTCACTTGTTTGGAAAGTCAAACCATCAGCAAACAAACAAATACTGAGGTTCCTGTGGTTTAGCATATTGTTGCTATGCTGACATTTCTTGCTAAGTCTGTGTAAATTGACTTTGGGTTAAGCTACTTTTGACCTGTGGCATGTATTAGCATTAGTTCGTGTTCTGGGAAAACCCACACACATACATTTATGTATATACATACACACTTTGCATGGAAAGTTGCTAAACTAGTGACAGTTTCCCATGAGGTGATGGGTTCAAACCCTAAGGGTGGAGTACATATTTCCATTTTTGACATACTGCTTTAAAAGAAGGGCTCAAAAATATCTCAAAAACATTTACACAATTCTTCACTTACTCAAACAGTTGATTAGCAAAGACAAGTTTTGCTTTACTTAAGAACCAGGGCTGCAAAGCTAATATTGGTAATAAACACTAGATCTCAATAGTCACCTAAAATATACTGGTCATTTCTATAAAAACAAGTCACCTAAACATTTCTCAGCTCACTCAGTCCTCCACCAGATTTTAACTAAAGTTTCAGTCAATGTCCTGAATGAATAAAAATGCACTGCTACAGGCTTCTATGACAAACAGTATGAGTTTTTATTATTTTTAAAGCTCACATTAAGTAATACTGTGTCCAAAATCACATTGAATATTGTGTGAGGCCTTAATTACTATAATTAATTAATATAAGTTTTGTTGATATGTTTCTACAGATTTATTTTATGCGACTATTGAGTTCTAGTCATGTGAAATGAACCAATAAAAATGATCCAAAATGACTTAATTGAAGTAATTAAAAAGCTTGGTACATTAGACATAAAGATTGCTTAATTTTTGTATTTCAGTGTATTTATTACATGCACACACACTCATACACACTTCCCCAGTGTCCTGACACTCTTTTCTAAACAAGCTCTATGTAAACGATTTGGTAAGGAAATGCTTCTGATAAGAAACATACAATGATTTGGGAATAATGTGGAATTTGGGAATTTGTTTATGTGAGCTCTTTGTTTAAATAAATCACAAGCAAAAGCAGAATCAAACAAATGCAGTTGTTATTGTCCCAAGATGAGTGGATTTAACTTGCATTCAGATTAATTAAATATTATTCTTAGCAAATACATAAACTCCTGACTTTGAAGGGTCAAAACTAAACACTGCAGAGTGACCCCATAAGCGAGGTCAGACTGAGCTAATATAAACATGTCCTGTCTTCATATTCAGGATGTTCCAGAGAAGAATTCTGAGCCAAAAACAATGACAGTACGAGGACTATGCAAAATATCACTGGGTCATCATTATAGTGATATCAATCTTTGTGGATCTGATATCACTGAAGGCTAGAATATGCAAATGAGCCTGTAAGCAATTAGTAATTTAAAATGGAGAATGAAATCTCAAATTGATTCACAGAAGCGTTTAGTTTTTTTCCATTTCATTGTAAGTCATATGGTGTCCTAAACCACATCAACTAATCTGTGACATTAATTAAGATCTAAATTCATTTTGATTGGGTTGAGGAAGTTTGCTGATGTATTTTGAGGAAAATTATTTTGGTTATTTTTTGTTTCTGTTGTATTCTATTGTTTGTTAGCAGTGCTGTGTAATTATTGTGTAAATTTCATATCTGGGTGAGCCGTTTATTTAAAGTGCATTTTTACTGTATTTGTGATTATTTGATTGGCAGGGACTCAGTGACCCCAAAGACTAAAAGTTGCTAGGGTTTAGTATAGTTATTGACTGTTACGAACAGTGAAGGCTGTTATGCAATAGAGGATGGAATGTAATAAATAACAAGACCAACCATAACAAGATGAGCCAGTGTGTGTGTCCCCTGAGGGTGTAATTAAACCTTACCTACACTGGGCAATGGATCTTCTAAAATGAGACAATTTTAACTGACACTTGAGCTGCTCCAGAACAGATTGTGTGTTATATGTGTGATGTTTGTGTTACTCTTCCTCTAGCCCTTTCTTGATAGCCAGTATGTGTCCTCAGAGATGCCCTGTTTTGAGTGGTGGACTCTCAGTCCAAACTCCCACTCCATGGCTGTCTGATACACACACACACACACACACACACACACACACACACACACACACACACACACACACACACACACACACACACACACACACAACAGCTCCTCACACACTATCACCATAGTGTCATGTCAGTGTCACTGTTTGTGTTGAAATTGTTTATCACACAAATACTATGTGGACAGTGGTGGTTTTATAGTAGTTTCTTTCTACTGATGAATGGGGTAGAGGAGGCTGTTAAATGAGGATGATGATTTGGCATCAACACTTACACAGTAAACACAGTTGATTGCTCCATTTGTCCTGACTGATCCTTTTAGTGCAAGGTTGGAAAAGTGATTTTCAGAGCATAACAGCTTTCAATGTTATTCAACAGTTTAGTTTGAAGTATTTAGAAGCATTTAAGTGAGATATCCTCTTTGTATCTACACTCATTTTCCATTTTAGTGGAGCTCACTTACCAAGGTAAAGCTTACAGAGGTACATTGTGTAGATCGACAATTACAGACTTTAGTTCATCTGTTTCTCAGCATACTGTTATCCCCCTTTCACCCTGTTCTTCAAAGGACATGACCACCACAGAGTAGGTATTATTTGGGTGGTGTATCATTCTCAGCACTGCAGTGACACTGATGTGTGGGTGGTGTGTTAGTGTGTGTTGTGCTGATATGGAGGGATCAAACACAGCAGAGCTGCTGGAGATTTTAAACACTATGTCCACTGAGTGTCCATACACAATTTGTTTTGTTCATCCTCTAGTCCTTCATCAGTGGTCACAGGATGCTGCCCACAGGACACAGTTAGCTGGGTATTTTTGGTGGGTGGACTATTCTCAGTCCAGCAGTGACACTGAGGTGTTTAAACACTCCAACAGCTCTGCTGCGTTTGATCCACTAGTACTGGCACAACATGGATGGTTGGTGTATATACAGTCCTGTGCAGTTCTGTACTGGATAGTGTGATCATATAAATAGCTCAAATAAATAGCAACAATAATAAAACAAGTGCCACATTTATGCATGCTAACATGTTGGAATGTCTTTAAAAAAACATCTGCTAAGCAAGTGCAGGATTATTTGTAATTTTCTTCAAATTTTGTTTATATATATATATATATATATATATATATATATATATATATATATAGGGCTTAGACAATGGAACTGAAACACCTGGTTTTAGACCACAATAATTTATTAGTATGGTGTAGGGCCTCCTTTTGCGCCCAATACAGCATCAATTTGTCTTGGGAATGACATATACAAGTCCTGCACAGTGGTCAGAGGGATTTTAAGCCATTCTTCTTGCAGGATAGTGGAAAGGTCACTACGTGATGCTGGTGGAGGAAACTGTTTCCTGACTCGCTCCTCCAAAACACCTCAAAGTGGCTCAATAATATTTAGACACAAAGACTTCTTGGTCACAGATGCGCCAGCATCTCTTTTGAACTCTGGTATGTCACCCATAATGTTGTGTGCATTGCAATATACTGTATAACTGTGCTCTTACCTGCTAATTGAACCTTCACACTCTGCTCTTACTGGTGCAATGTGACATTAATGAAGATATGCCACCAGACTGGTCCAATTTAGCCATGAAACCTCCCACACTAAAATGACAGGTCAGTTTCATTGTCTAACCCCTGTATATATTCAGTGAGACAGAAATGTATATTTATTTGCTGTTTTGGTGTGTTTTGAAGCATTATCTCCTTGTTGTTCATATGTAACATGAGCATTTTTTACTTGATGGTACCTCACATTTTTCAGCTTTGTTTTTGTCCCTGAGGTGCACCAGGTGTGGGTGTTATATACTAAACACTGGCATAATTTATATTTACATAATTTTTGGATCTCTTTTCATACCTTAGAATTAAACAGGCTGTTACTGTCCCTTTAAGAATAATATTGATAAATGAGCTCTGCACTGATTGCACCTCATTCACAAAAGATGTCCAGGCTGAAACACATCAGTGTGAAAGGCTTGAACCTACATTCATATATTCTGAATTAGACAACTATGTTTTCTATCACATCCAAATGCTTATGCTTCAATCATTCAGAAAGGCCTGTTTTTGTAGCTTAGTTTTCATGTTTGGAGAGTATAGACTGCAGAGTGACTGCAGAGTTTACATACGACCACAGACTCCTTAATTTCAAAAGGCAAGAAAATTAGTTTTTCTATTATATTTTCCTCCCACCATTCCTCTCAGGATCCACAGCTGAGATTTGCCTCCCTTGTGTATCATAGGTTGTTCACTACTATTAAAAGATGAATGTCTTTATGTAAAGCAGATTTTAAACAGGCTATAAACATTTTAATGGCTATTTCACCCACAAGCACACTAATGCAGTAATGTGAGGAAGAAGAGCTTTCCAAGTGTGTGTGTCTGTGTGTATGTGTGTGTGTGTCCATTGCAGTGAGAGAATGAGAGAGAGAGAGAGAGGGAGAGAGAGAGAGAGAGAGAGAGAGAGAGAGAGAGAGAGAGAGAGAGAGAGAGAGAGAGAGAGATTTTGGGTGACAGTGCATTTGTGTGTGTGAGAGAGATACAATAATACAGTCAGGTTTAAGATTCCACAGCTCTTCCGTTTACTGACAGGTTCCCACACACTCCCAGTGACACACACACACACACACACAAAATCATTGCCATTGATCTGAAAAAAATTGTGTGTGTATTTTTGTGCCTGTGTGTACTGTTTGAAAGTTTGTGAACAGTTTAGAATGTTTTATATTTCTGCATAAATATGATCTAAAACATCATCGGATTTTTACACAAGTCCTAAAAATCGATAAAGAGAACCCAGCTAAACAAATGAGACACAAATATTATACTTGGTCATTTATTTATTGAGGGAAATGATCCATTGTGACATATTTGTGAGTGGCAAATTTACTGAAGACTACTATATAGTTCTAATGCCAAAAGTGAAAATGGGATATCTGGGAATTAACTGTATGAAGAAACTATGAAATGTTTCATAATTACAATATATAAGCTTATTATTGTCAGCTCACTTTATTTGGTACATTTTCTTTTATAATGTTTTGGAGAAATACACTTCCAGCTTTGGTTTTGAGTGGATATAGTTATTTATAATGTCATAGTTTATACACACACTGAGCAAGATGTGATACAGCATGTTTATGTGTGTCATTATACATAAATTGGAAAATTCTACTTCCAGTTTTGGCAATTAAAGTTATATTACAGTGTTCAGTAACTTGAGTTAGTGTTAGGACGGCCTGAGGAGAACCCATTTCTCCCATTTTCAACATTCCGCCAATTATGAGAACCAAATGTCCTCAAAATTATTTCAATCATATATGAGTGTACATAATGTTCTGGTGAGTATAATGCTTTGGATCACTAATAACTTTGCCTCACCTATATCTTTTTAGCAGTGGTTCCATCCATTCACAACTTAAAGCAAAAGGAAATGCCCCACAAACACCTCCACCCCAGTGTTTAAACTAAGTTAGCACCCATGAATGTGTGTGTAGTTTAAGTGTCACACTAATATTACCGGAATGTTCCAGTTTGAGCAGATATGATTTCCACTTCTACTGCCACAGGCTACACACCCACACACACACACACACACACACACACACACAAACACACACACACACATTGTCCTACCATCACATACACATACTTGAATGAGAGAGTGTAATGAAGCTATAGTGTAGAAAGGATAGAGAGAACTGTTTTCATCAGTGTGAGTGCTACCAGGATAAAACCCATCATGCACTAGATGAGAGGAAAACACACACATACACATTGCAGTCACTATTATTGTTTGCCATAAAAGCCTGTAGCCCATGGACATTAAAAAAGTACAAAGAAAATTTGTTCTCATTGTTCAGAGAGGACATTGCTTGCTCTTTCTATAAAACTCTCTCCTCCCTCACCCCCCTCCCCCCATCTCTCTCTCCAACCTCTCTCTCTCCCCTCTCTCTTTTCTCTTTCTCTCTCTGTGTCACACAAACAGTTTCTGTACAAAAAATGAGGTCACCTGGAGATCTGTTTTTGAATATATTCTCAAATGTTGCTTTTAGTGGCTCAGGAGACTTAATTCATTATTGTCCTTATAACATGAGATACTTCTGACACATATAAAGAATCAGAGTATTGTCCTTGAAGACAAATGATTGAACTCATATCAATTGGCTTCAAAACATCTAAACACTACAAAACCAATTATTATCTTTTTATTTAATTTTGAAAGATTCTAAGGGTGTTTTAACACCTGAAAGTCCGGACCATGGTCCGAACCAAGGTTCATATGTTTGTTACTTTGTATATATTTGGTCTGGTTAGGTTTGTTTTCACTGCATTTTTGCAAGCACACCAAAGACTTTTAGTATGATATGCCTACGTGCTGTCATCATCACTTACGTGTGGTGTGTCTAACTACACTTGACACTGATTGGTTTGTAGTAGGACATGCGTCTGACACTTAATACAATTATATACTTTTATATACTGCTGCCACAGTTTCTTTAATTTTAGTTTGCTCTGTCATATACTTTCTCTCTCATCCTCTCAGAAATGAAGGTGCATGTTTAATAATTTTTGTGTTTTCAAACTGATTTTTCAAATGTTCATCAGACCAAAATTATATATGTTATCTCCTCCTCACTCCATGTGGTACCACGGCTCATTTTTGCTGCTGTTCCGCTTATTTTTCTTCGTCTGTTATTGTTTTGAATGTTGTTAATGCCTGCATCAACTTCTTATATTTGGTTCGAAAGTCTGAACCTTCTAGAAAAGTGTTTTCACACTGCACACAAACTGGACCATGGTGCAGTAGATCCAGACCGAGACCACCTCTTTTGGTTGGACCAAATTTTGCTCCTTTGGTCTGGACCATGGCTCAAGGCCCCTTTCACACCTGCTCTTTTGGTTTGGAAAACAAACTGAAAAGTCATAAAGTTCGGACCAAACAATGTAGGTATGAAAGCACCCTAAAAAAGTTCTATGTTGTTCCAAATCAACCTGAGTATAGATCTGGAGCTCACTTTGTTTATAAATCATACTGTGCCCTAAATTTTTAATCTTGCACTCAGCTTTTCTTGGGAGAAAGTTTCATGTCCTCCAAATCTTTGATCAAGTCATAAATGCCTAGAATAAGACTTGAGTCCTTTTGTTTGTACAACTTTACCTTTAATAAGTAATAATGCAGGTCAGCCTTTTATTATTTTACATTTATTGACAAATGAATATACTGTTAAAGGTATCACAATCACAGTATGTAGCAATATAAACCAAGTGCAGCCATTTTTCAGATTGAGTGTAGCTGTCTTTTCATCACTGAACAACAACAATACACCTGAAACAACTGCAGCTTTTGGTCTTGCCAAGCTAAAAAATGAGAAAAAAGCAAAGCTGAGAGAACAGTAGAGTCACTGGAGCCAAACCTTTTCTCCTGCCAAGATCAACTGGCCTTTATGTTTGTCCAACCAACTAGCTCTAGTTTTCGATCTAATTCATATAGAATTACACTATCTACACCACACAGGCAATGGAGTGTAGAGGAGCCTAAAATCATTAAAGTTAAACTATTACTACTGCAGTGAAATTGACTCAAACTTCTGAGTAAAACACAGCATGTTCAACAAACCTTTAAATGCAATGCATTATGATTATTAAGGATTGTTTATTTAATGCTGACTTCTTGTTACTAAATGGATAGTGTTTCTCCAGAATATCATACCTTATGTTTGGGTCTTCAGGCTACTTAAAGTAAGTAAGTAAGTAAGTAAAATTTATTTATATAGCACTTATCACAGACAACAGTCACAAAGTGCTTTACAAGAAAATAAAATAGCTAAGTAATAAAAATCAACAATGGACAAGTAAAACAATAAAACTCATTCATAAATAAAGGCTCATTCATTAGTCTTCTGATTTTATCCATCAATCTTTTTGCCAGTTCTCTTCTTCATTCACATCCAACTGATCCAGCATAGTTGTATTTTGTACCAGTTCTTTTCATAATGTGTCCAAAATAAGAGAAAGTTTGGAGACCTGGGCTTCCAGTCAGAGGTGAACATTTGTTTGTTTGTTTTCTTTCTTTGTTAAACACTATCAAAAGTCGTCATCAGCACCAAAGCTCAGTGGGAATCTGTCTGGCTGACTTTTTATTGTCCAGCACATACATCTATTAAAGAACCAAAAACAAAGACCACATTCTGGCATTTAATTAAAATATCGGCTTTAATTTTGAGAGCCGACACAAAAGTACCAAGTGATTCTTGGACAAAAAATATATTGTTTGATTTTGCTTTTTTGAGTAACTATTGAGATCTATTGTTTGTTATCAACAAAAATTAAATTTTTCTAAACATATTCTATAAATACAAAACCATGGCATATTCACACTAAAATATGGCACTTACAGAAAGTTAATTTCACAGAAGTTAAAAATAACAAGAGATAATTAGTGCATAGTGATTAGACTGCATAGAACTGTTGATATACTGAATTAGAAGTCCAATCATCAGCTCAGTCAGAAAAAAATGGACCATTAATCAATACAAAAAATATCACCATTAAAAAAGAGGATAAAAACAATCAAAATGAATTTGCTCAGAGATAAACATCAGTGATTTGTTGAATCATTTTAAATTAACTGGCAGGCTAGCATATCTTCCTTCATAGGATGAGTTATGGCCTTTAACACATGCTAACATCACAGGCTTAGTCCTACAAAAGGAAAAGTACCTATTAAACCACAATAAATTGAAGAAATGATTAACCTGGAAATTGTGTTTAGATAAGTTCATATTAGGTTTTCAACTTATCTCAGATGTAGTTGATGAATTTGGAGTCTAACATGAATTCGTAAGTGTATGATTAGAGCAGAACAAACACTAGAACTTAACAGTCACGTAAATAGCCTAATAATTTATATCAAAAACCAGTTGTCATTTAATGATCTGGTTTATGACACACTATAGTTTACTGTGATTAAAAAAAATTGCAACAAAAATGTGTGCTGTCTGTCACATTTGAATATTTTTGATATTTTACAGCCACTCTGTGTCCTAAACTGTTTGCGATACCTTTGTTAAGATCTGGAAGCAATTTGGCTGGGTTGAGAGAACTTACACGAAGAACGTGGTGTTACACAGAAACAATTGTCAATTTACTATTTAGGTGAATATTCCGTACTAATGTTTATTATCAAGTTCTAAACTGAAGAAGCTAAAAATTGAACTCCAAACATGTTTAGGCTGACCGAATACATTTGAGGTAATTGGAAAATGTGATTCCTTTAATTAGAATCTCATTAGTTTAAATTCTCACATGAAATGAACCGGTACTGATGCTCTCCTTTAATCGGATCTCCTCCTCATCAACCCAGTTCAGCTTAAAATGTTAATAGCAGTAAGAGTGAAGCTGGCTTTTTCTAGCATGCAAGGAGAGTCTTTGACATTCAATCAAACACATGGCTCCACACATGATCAATTAGTAATGTCAGCTGTTTTTTGTGGCAGCACAAATATCAAGATCAAACTCAGATATCTGTTTTAAAGGCTTGTTTGTCTGTTTAGTCTTTCAGTTCTCATGAAAGAATGAAAGATGTTCCAAAGCTCGGATAGACACTCTGAGTTCAAAAAGCATTTGAACACCATCTGATCTGGGTGGCCTGAGACTTTGACGGGAATGTATTTCTGTGTATTAAAGACAGAATTTATACATTTATGGCATAATAAATCATTATGCTATCATTTGTATATACATTATTCAGCCATGTACTGTGTCTTTACTGTATTGTATTTGTTGTGGACATTTAGTTTTGTTTTACAGTGTTTAGTTATGTATGTATTATATTGTATAATATACTGGACACTTCTCAGCAAACATTGACTTAAAATTAAAGAAAATCTGAAATTGACTGATTAAAGGAATCAGTGGAGTCAGTTGCAAAGTTTTATTGCAAAAATCAGAATAATATTAACATATTAAGGTGCTTGGAACCTTTTGGACTTTTTCAAGTTTTCAATATTTCTGCATAAATATGATATACTTCATCATATAATAAACCATCAGATTTTCACACAATTCTTAAAAAGTAATAAAGTCAAAATACTAGCTCATTGATTTATTTGCAGAACAGCCTTAATTTGGGATGTTCCCTCACATGAATTGCTTACTTCAGGTCTTCCTACAACATTTTGAATGGACTAAGGTCAGGACTTTGGACTTTCCAAAACATTACCTTTATTTTTTTTTTTTACCATTCTTTGGTAGAATTGCTTATATGCTTAGAGTCAGCGTTTTGTTGACCCATGTTCTGTTGAGACTCAGTTTACGTAGAGATGTTCCGATAATTTTATTACAAATTCTCTGCTATAATTCAAAATTCATACATTTGTCAATGATTGAAAAGTCATCCTGGTTCAGATGCAGCAAAATGGATCCAAACTATGATACTACAATGACACATGGGATACAATTATTATTATGCTGGAATGTTTTCCTTTGTCCAGACATAGTGCTTCTCATTCCAGCCAAACTGTTTTGTTTGTCAAAACATCTTTCTAGTTGACTCCTGGCTTTTCCATGTGTTCTTCAGCAAACTACATATGGATAAATACTCTTATTTGAAAGCAGTGTCTTCCTTCATGCAACTCTACTATTCGCACCATTGTTGTTCAGTGTTCTCCTGATGATGGATTCAAGAACATTAGCATTAGCTAAAGAAAGAGAAGCCATTTTTCTTGTTTAGAAGTTAGCCTGAGTTATATTGTGACATTGCAGACTATTGTACACCTTTTTGTCATCTTTGTTGGATGACCATTCCCTGGGAGGGTAACAATTGTTTTGAATTTCCTCCATTTGTATACACCCTGTGTAAATTGGATTGAGTCCAAACACTTTATATGTTGTTTTATAATCTTCTTCAGCCTGATGAGCAAAAACTATTTTTCTGTACATGTGCTGTGAAAATCAGAGTTGATAGAGCCCTGTTATTTAAATAAAACAGAGTACCCACTCACATGTGATTGCTAATCCATTGACAAAAAACACCTCATTCTAATTTCACTTTTTAAGATTAACCACTAGTTTCTAGAGGTTCACATACTTTTCCCACTCAAAGATACAATATGTAATATTAAATCATAATATATAAATTACCAAGTACATTACTTACAAAAGAGTATCCATTTGATAGGCAATGATCACAAGTCTGATGGAAAACAGGGTCCCCCAGCAAACATAATAACAGTAGTCAAACAAATGCACAAAATTTCAGTACAAAAAGGCTGATGTCAGAACATTCTGGGCTTGAGTGCACACCACTAATGCTCCCCCTGGAGAATGTTATCAAAGTTTGACTGGCTGCTCCAGTTCTAAATTTTGACTCCAAACTTTTTTTTGGATGACCAACTACATCAGAGATAAGTGGCAAATTGGGTAAATATCATTTCTGGTTGAACCTACTCCTTTAACTGGCAGTATAGCATATATTGCCCAAATTGGGTGGCTGGCTGGTATTGGCCTATACCGAATATTAAAGTACATTCCTAATACCAACATCATGTTTTAGCATTTCCACATTATGGCTATGGTTGTACCAGATAAAAACTGAAAAATCAATACAGATTAAAGTTTACCAAGTAAAGTTTTGAGGTTACATGTTAGAGGTACAGTAGATGAGCTCAATTTTGTTCTTTGTCCTGAAGCCCAGCTGTCCTCATCGATTAGACTTCCAGTCACAGAGAAGCAAATTGACTGGTAAAGGCTGTACTCCACTCTTATTAAACATGCAGTGTGAGACCAGAAAGTGCAGCCATTCGCCCTAATACACCTAGTGCATTGATCTCTGTCAGCACAAGTGCCTTAGAGGTACAGAAGCTGTTAGACATGAACAAAAATGAAGAAACTGCAGGTGTGTAGATGTGTGTACCAACTTTTTATCATCTACCACATAACATTCAATAGTTTGGAATCAGTGTTTAATTAATGGAATGCTTCACACAAAATATACCCAATTTCCCACTTAGATTAGCTCTAGTTGATCAGCCAAAACATGTTTAGACTTCAAATTTTGCTGCTTTAGTTTAGAACTGGAGCTGTGAAGCTATCATTACTAACAAACACTAGAACTCAGTAATCACCTAAATAGCCCAGTAATCTCTGTAAAAAATACATCATCTAATCATCTGCGAACTCAAATCTTAATTAAGGTATCACATAGAAGTCGATGTGACTTATGACACAATATGACTTGAATCAGGTTCCTCCATATTTATGACAGCCATTGTCACATAAACGTTTTTGAAATCAGCAGGTACTGTTTATTTTATAGCTCACAGAAGACATACTGAGTCCTAAACCACATCAGCTTTTTGTGAGACCTTGAATATTGCTTATGGCTGTACCACTCTGCGAATGCCTTATTTCATCTGATCTTGGAAGCTAAGCAAGGTCAGTCCTGGTTAGTATTTGGATGGCAGACCAACTGGGAATGCCAGATGCTGCAGCTGTGGTCTAAAGGTTATTACAGCAGGCTTGGGACTGAAAGGTTGCCAGTTCGATCACCTCAACCAGCAAGAATAATCCACAGCTGAAGTGCCCTTTTGCAATGTAGGCCTACCTAACCCCCAATTGCTCCCCAGGCTCTGTGGTAGTCACTCCAAAAGGGTTAAATGCAGATTATTATGGGGATCTTGAAAATAACCTCTTCTTCTTGATTAATATCTAGATCCAGGCTAAGTGAGTTAAACCCTATGATGTCCTTAATTACAAATTGACAACAAAACATATTGCAAGTATAACTCTAATGTGGCATTGTTTATGCCTAAAACACTGTGAGCTAGATTTGAACCCATGATCTAAAGATTACTAGATAACTATTACAGCCCTCCACTCAAAGAACTGAGCTATCAATGATGACAGGTAATAGGTAGGGAAAACCGAATGCTTTAAACCAATGATGTTTTTAATTACAAATTGACTATAAAACATATTGCCAGTATAACCATAATGTTGCCTCAGTTATGCCAGAAACACTGTAAGTTGATTTGGGCAGCACGGAGGCTTAGTGGTTAGCACGTTCGCCTCTCAGCGCTGAGGTCTTGGGTTCGAGTCCGCATCTGAGCGGAGTTTCCATGTTCTCCCCGTGTCTGCATGGGTTTCCTCCGGGGACTCCGGTTTCCTCCCACAGTCCAAAAACATGGAGATCAGGTGAATTGGCTACTCCAAAATTACCCTGGTGTGTGTATGAATGTCTATGTATGTATGTATGTATGTATGTTTGCCCAGATATGGTTGGCACTCTGTCCTGAGTGATCTCCCTAGTGCTCGATGCAGTCCTCCAGGTGGACAGTCGCTTCCGGTTGAGAGTACGCTGTGCGCGATTGGCTGCCGCTTCTCACCGGTGTGTGTAAATGGAGTGTGTTGATTGTAAAGCGTCCTTGGGTGTCTAGAAAGGCGCTATATAAGTATAATGTGTATGTATGTAAGCTAGTTTTGAACCTATGATTTAACAACCACTAGTATAGTCCTCCGTTCAACCAATTGAGCTATAAAAGCTGACAGGTAATGGGCAGGGAAAACCACATGCTTTAATCCTTATGATATCTTTAATTACAAATAGACTAGAAAGTCTATTGTCAGCATAACTCTAATGTGGCTTTGGTTATGCATGAAACATTGTAAGCTAGATTTGAACCCACAATCTAAGAATTACTAGATAACTACTACAAACCGGATTCCAAAAAAGTTGGGACACTAAACAAATTGTGAATAAAAACTGAATGCAATGATGTGGAGATGACAAATGTCAATATTTT
>BRDA01048944.1:0-13426 GCA_036984385.1 Crenuchus spilurus | reverse complement strand
CATATTGGTACTTGGTATCGGCAAGTACTTAAATGTAAGTACTTGTACTCGTACTCGGTTTGAAAAAATGTGGTATCGGTGCATCCCTAGTTTTAAACTTGAACCTGAAATGGAGGCTGTTATTGTATTTTAAGCAATAAAATGTTTAATTAAAAAGCTTTAAAGTTATTTTTTGTGTATTCCTATTACTTTTAAAATAAGCTTATAGTTATTGCAGAACCTGATTTATTTCTTCTTCTTCTTTTTTCTTGATTAATCGCAAGAATAATCGATAGAATAATCAATTACTAAAATAATCGTTAGCTGCAGCCCTACTGAAATGCTTACCTCTTCCAGGCTTTCTCTCAGACCAATGATGCCGTTCTCATCCATTTGACTCTGGAAATCCTTGTCTCTCCCCTCAACACAGCTGAGCTGTGACCCACCTGGGCTGGGGGGTGAGGAGGAGCACCCTGGAGCAGGGGTCCAGAAAAATACACCTGCTCTGGTGCTACTTCTCTCCATTTTTATGTTTGTTTTTCCACAGCGTACCACACCACAACTAAATGCACTGGTAGGTATTTGGTCCACTTCCTAATGGCCATCCCAGAGTCCGGGCATATGTCAACTCCGAGCAATGAAAAACAAATCTGAAAGAACAACAAAAAAAGTGTCGAGATCATTTTTATTTATTGTTTAATGATGTCCTATATCTAAAGATACCAAAGTTATATGTAATGTTGCATGGACAAAATTGTGCTATGCTAAGCATGGTGAGATAGTCTACTAAAAGCACATATGTTAATTAATTATGGGAGGTAGTTAAAGATTATTTTTGTCATTCATAATGATGTTGCTGGATCATTTGATTACCCTGATTCATTCAAACACCCGTAAAAATGCATCTGGATTGTATAGGCTAACAAAGGGACTAAACATTTAGTGATCTGAGGGTGCATTTTCATTTCTGTAAGCACTGCAAAAGAAAACATGATAAAAATTAACAAACAGTATTATGTGAAGTCCTATATCCCAACATTCAATAACACAGCTATTGTGCTCATAAATTGTCAAAATGCACAGAAAAAAATCTACTATAGTGTAGTATAATAATTTGATATGAAGAAAAAAAAATAGCAGTCTAACAAATAATGGGACCAAATGTAATCAAATACAAATGTAACTCATTACAACGAATGCTGCCATTTATAGTGTAGCACTAATGAACCATGCTGAAAGACTACACAGATTGACAAGCTGTTTGCTGTACTATAAACATCTGTTCTCAATTTCTAACACTGAATAAAATCACCACACAACCACTCTTCTATGAGCTGTGTCCTGAAGTAGTATTGAAGCTAGGCAGAATGAGCCATCACGACTGTACATGAGATACAAAAAAAAACCAAACCAAAAAAAAAAAAACCCACCAACACAGAGTTGAGTAGTGTTAGGCCACCAATAACCACAAGCTGCAGCAGACACTTGGTTTTCATGGAAACCACAAGAACAATAACATTCATAGACAACAATGCCATGCTCTTCCTTCAGCCATTCAACATTCAAGTCAAGCAGCGGAAGGAGGAGTATCACGGTACTCAATACAATCAATACTCCTGCTATAACTTAAACACACTCACCAGTGTCTTTAACATTAAATGTTTTTCTTGACATTACATTACATTACAGTTTAACTACCATGTCTGTTCTTCTTTATATGTAATCTACTCCATTATATACTGCAGAGGGTTGTAAAATAAGCTATGTGGGGCTTTTTGAGAATGAAAGTAGGAAGTTCATAGTAAGGAATTGCAAAAACGTACCCCTTCACCTAAATAAGATTATTCAAGGGTGCTGTCACTAATCTGATAAATGCTTCCCGCCATAATCCTCCACCCAAACATATAAACATAAAGCATTTTTCCTCTGTAAGCTACATGAAGGAACACATACTGCTGATGTTTATTTTGTGTATAGGCCTGTAACTATGACTTTTGTGAAAAGGCACTAAACTGTAAACTGTAAGCTTGTAGCTTTACATGTCAAATAAAAAAAGTGCCAAGGTGGCAATACTCACCCAGAGCCCATGTGAAATGCTATAATGGCTGTATAAGATGAAGACCAGTAGCTCCTTACTAAAGCGTGTCAATCACACAAGCTTCTGGCAACACACATACATACACAGCTAATCCCTTGTATGCTGAAGAGTTGGTGGATGATGACAGCGTTCCGCTAATTAAATGCCTGTCTAGATCTTCATCTACTCCCCAAGCTGCCAGGCCTGTCAAACCCTGCTGTGGTCTCAGCTTAAAGCTACACAAATTCCAGCTCTGAAATCATACTCCTAACGCACCACCAGCAGCAAAATCTAACAGTGCTCTCACTCAAAGAATGCTGAGCAGGTCTGGAAAGAAGGCCACGTTGCCATAAGCTACTTATCTTTACAGGGTCACTGCTGAGGACAGAGACAGAAACTGACATGATCAAAGCTTTTATTTCAGGAGAAATGTCTTTTCCTGGACTTTTGCAGAATATGATAAAATGCACATATGCTACTGCTCTAGATAATTATAATCCTTGCACACAATGGAATTTGACTTCCGCACCCATCCGGGAGTGAAACACACACTAGTGAACACATTATGCTGTGAGAACATGTGCCCGAAGTGGTGGGCAGCCCTATCCATTGCGCCCGGGAAGCAGTTGGGGGGTTAGGTGCCTTGCTTAAGAGCACTTCAGTCATGACTTCCCTGGGGATCGGATCGTGGACCTTCCAGTCACAAGACCAGATCTCTAACCACCAGACCACGACTGCCCCAAACAGTGTCAGACAGTGTCATCACTTTTATCTCTGTTTTGGTGTCTCCTGGAAGTTGTTAACAGTACATTTATAGATTTTTGTTTACTCTCCACCAGAAGCTCGCAATGTAAACATAAAAAAAGTAGTTCAGCAAATTATGGAAACACAAACAGAATAGTTCTCCATACAGATTTAGTCTTTGTCCCCCTGTGATTCTGCTAAATCTATACACATCCAGCTTCACAGCTGAACAGATGCCTGGTTTCTGTTTAAAGACACAAGTAATACACCTGAGGCTGTCAAAACTCTTCTCCATCTCCATCTCTCTAGCTACCTCTCTTCATGCTTCACTAGATGTAAGTGAAACTAATGTTTAATTCGGCCTCATCAATCTTGAGGAGACTGTGGTAAATTGAATGAGTACTGTATTTTCAGTCTGGAAAGTCATTTCCTTCATACAGTCAATTTATTTCCTTTACATAAAATATTTAAAGAATACAAAAGATGGGAAATCTGTCCACCTTTTATGTAACATTAGGAAACGGTTAAACATATTTAGCTTGAAAAAGCTACACTTCTATTGTAAAACTAACCTCACAAAATCATTTAAAAATAGTGATATGCATAAAGGTGTAGCAGGTAGATTAATAGCACTTAGCATTAATAAGTCAAAAGCATAGTAAATATAAACATAATACAACTACTAAAGCTTTTTGACTACACTGCATCACCGCTCTTTAATGGAGGTCTGAAAATCAATCAGGCAGAGTGGGGCTAAGCTCATGCAAAGTGCTCTCAAGAAGATGAGAAACAGAAGGTTTGTGAATGTCTCTTTTCCAGAAACCCAGCAAGGCAGCTTACACCTCTTAGTCCAGACTGGATTATCTTCACCAGTCTTTTAGCTGCCTAACATCACAGCTGCAGTGTAATAGTAACTCAATAAGATAAACCCTGTTTTTGAGAACATCCATCGTAATATAACAGGAATATCTATATAATTACGCTTGCTCACTACATGCATGGTTGCATGGGACTACATGTATGGCTGGGTGTATAATCAAATTTTATTTTCTGGTTAATTCACTAGATTTGAGACTTCTTGAGATATCTTAAAGCTTACCTTAACTCACAATCAGAGCATGGTACAGTTCTGCATTCCAAAACCAGAACACTACTCGCATGTGATAAAAACAACAAAGTTTTCCAGTTAAATCAGTAAATCTGAGGCAGGCCTTTGCTGCTCTGTCGGTTGCCTTGAGAACAGCATACAAACTAATGACACCCTCCCTCCCTCTTCACTCCTCTCTCCCTCCCTGCTCTACCCACAGTTGCCAGGTTCACCATTTTCCTGACTAATAGGGCTACTTTGAAAATGAAGTTATGGGTAAAATTTTAGAAGTAGGAGGGAGTGTGAGTTTTGGGCTTCATTCAAAATAAATCATGAGTGCCAAAAAGCCAAAATAACACAGCACAAAAGAAATACATACTGTTGGAGGTGTCGATTCAGTGGACTGGGATATGAAAATAGGTAAAAAAAAAAGTATTTTCTTCTCACATTTTCTTACATATTAATAATAATAATAATGCACAAATACATTCACACATATGTAACATACATACACACAAATACATATATACAATCACACATACACAGTGATATCAGAATATTATGACCACTCCTGGACAGGAATGAACTCATAGTCACAGATGCCATGTAGTCACAATAGGTAGTCACAGATGCCATGTGACAGGGTTTCCTGCATGTACTAAGAAATGAGAACACCAGTCAATTGTAGCATAGTGTAAAACCATCATCATGGACAAAGGATGTGATGTGACTGATGTCTAAAATGTCATGATAATAGGGTACTGGGTGAAGGGTGGTAATATCTCGGAAACCACTAACTTTGTAGGATGTTCTGCTGCTGCCACATTAAAAGTGTACTGAGAATGGACTCCTTGTACTGTACATTGACTACCATAACTGTGACAACTCCCCGAGAAGTGGACCAGTTAATCTCTATAATGATCTTAGAAGCAAGGAAATGCTGGAGGAAAATGTCATGTGGCATCTGTGAAGTCCCGAGTCGAGTTCATTCTAAAACAAGGGTGGTCTTAATATCCTAATATAACTGTGTGTGTGTGTGTAAATAAATAAATAAATAAATAAATACACACACACGTAATGTTATAAACATTCATACATACATACATACTACAACTGGGCAATATGACAAGTTACATAATGGCATCTCAGCAGGTCACCAACGTCAATAGACGTTCATTTTTGATTGAATGTTGGTCATGACGTCAGAAGACAAAAAATTACCTCAGAATATCGTCTAATAACTGGGATAATATGCTTTTCTCAGTATACTGCTGATATCGTTGGAAGTTAAACATTTAAAAAATATTACAAAGAGAGAACAGTTAGTCTTTGTTTAGATTTAGTGCAGCACAAGTCAAATGTGAATACAAATCAATTAATTTATGGTTGGCTTATCTCTGTGACGTCAGAATAACGTGTATCGTAAAAAAACACAACACTAAGTCATAAATACACCCACAAATACTCTTTTATATATATATATATAAGAGTCGTACTCCTGTATTTTTCAGATTTCTCCAAAGTTTGTGATTGGAAACAGTTTTGAGCTGTCACACACTGGTTGGGGGACTTTTGGGGGACCTGGCAACTCTGCCTCCCTCCCTCCTTTCCCTCCATCACCAAGCGAGCAAAGAAACGAGCATTTTACCTACTTTGTCTTCTTGAATACAGTAATGCATGCCTTCCTCGGGACTGACAGGACACAGAGACACTTTAACTTTTCTTTTCAGGTTTGGTTCCGCTCGCCTCGGCCCACTGTTAGCATTAAGCTAACTAAGCACAATTCTTCGTTTTCTTCCACAAAGCCAACATCTCCCTCGCTGTCCACTTTCACTGTGCTGTTAGCAGGTTTGTCTAAGTCTCTGTAATATTCCTGGAGTAAGTCACAGATAAACGACACTTTTACAGTTTTCTTCGCTAAAAACAAAAAGTATTTCGACGCTGCGTTACACTGAAAACTAACGAACGTTAAAGTTCAGGTAAAGCGCGAGCTTTGATTTGTGGGCGGAGCTTAACACTCACAATAGTAAACAGACACGGAGAGCGGAGTTCTAATTGGCTGAGTGTTGGAAAGAGCGTGGAGTCAGTGCCAAAGCCACAGAAATAAGAATATCGTAAAAAAATGTTCAAAGTGTGTTCAAAACTTAATTGACGTATTTTATATTCGTTATACATAAAGTAACATATTTCAAGCATTGATTTTGTTCTAATGTTGATCAGTATGGCTTACAGCTCATGAAAACCAAAAATCCAGAATCTCACATTATTATAATATTTTATTTGGAGTAAATTACTATTCAAACAACATAAAAATAATTGAAATGTGTCCTTTAATATGTATTGAATATAAAATAGGATTCACTTCCTATAAGAAATATACATATTGAATATCACTGAATTAAGGTATATTTAAATAAGCTGAATTTAAAGATGCGTCTGTGGTCCAATGAGATCAAAGTTAAGTATTTATGCACTACCTGTGCTAGTTACTCATGCTCTAACCCTCTCTTTTCTTTTTCAGTAACTTGCACAGCACCGTGTAGCCACTAGATGGTGGTAGTCGATTAAAAGTAAAATACTATTTTCTGAGTTTGGAACCATAGACGTATGACATGGAACCATAGAGACATAAAAACTCCTATCTAGTATATGCTTGGAACTCATTCTGCCTTTAAAAGGTCTAATAACATCTGCAAAAGGTTCTTCAAAAAAGAGTCAAGCACATAAAAAGGTTCCTGAAGAATGAAGAAGCTCTAAAGATTCAGAGTTAAACCTTAAAACCTTTTAATGGGTTGTCCTTGTTCAGGTGATGAGCTTTGGTCAGCAATCAGTAACCATGCAAAGTGGATCAATATGGAAGCTGTTTCTGATAAAATAGCTAATGTGAGTGGGTAGAAGGTGGGTGTCTAATAGAATAGCAGCTCCTCGCTGTACACATACATTAACAGAGTTCAAATGTATATTTCACCTTCATTGATCTTCAGTTAGAACAACAAATAGAAATCAAAGCTATTAATCATGTCTGAAAGATTTATCCTTGTTTTCTTTTTCACTTGTTCAGCCATGTGTCCAAGTATAATGGAAGGTTTTTTGCTGACTTTGGCTAAATGGGACTCTACTGGAGGCCTTCTGTGTGAATTACTAGTTGATCTGAAGTCAATATAGCATTTAATTTGTAAATCAGCTGCTAGAGTCTGGAGGAAGAGTGGAGAGACACAATCCAAGTGTCTGAAGTCCAGTGTGCAGTTTCTGCAGTCTGTGATGCTTTGAGGTGTTTAGTCCAAAGTTATCACCTACCAGGAGATTTTAGAGCACTTCATGCTTCTATCTGCTGACAAGCTTGATGGAGATGTCCAGCAGCTGCCCGCAGTGCCAACACTACTACTGACCATCACATTACTGTGACTGATTGTCCAACTCATCAGCTATAAGCCAAACTGATCAACATTAAAACACAAAAAGGCTTAAATGGTCACTTTACATAATATTCTATTGTTTTAAAAGTGTTTCAGTATTACTAATGAGGTGTACATGTTTCAGGTATCATGATGCCTCAATGAAGGTGGAGTAAAACATGAGCTGGATGCATTTTCTTGTGCAGTTTATCTTTATTGGAAAATTAAACACACTTTCTGTATAAATAACATGGCTGTGTACAATGATTTTCATTAAACTGTACAAGAGGCAGGAAAACTGACGGGTAGGCAAACAAAGGCAGGGAACCATACAGCAGGAATGAAATAAAAAATAAAGCTGGAAAGTCTACACTGAGAATCACGTCTGCATGTGGATCTGCCATGATTCATTATCATATTGTATTCTAAATGCAAAAGAAAGTGTGTTTTCATGTAAGAGAACATTGTATAGTTTGGTGTCGAGATCTTCATGTTTCAGCTCTTCACTTATGAACATTACAAGTTACGGTCAGTTATGTAATAGGTGCTCCTCAGGGAACTGTAAGTGGTTTGTTTCACAATGCTGCGTCAAAAACCATTATTATCAGCTTTATTTTTATAGGGTGATTCTAATTTTACAAAATGTATTTGTAGGCATGATCAATTGTTACAATGTAAACCAAGTCATTCAGAGTGCTTAATGTAAACTACTAGTGCATCTTCAAAAATTAGAAGATTGTGGAAAAGTAACTTTTTGTTCATATTTCATTTCAAATAGGTAAACTATCATTTATTTTATATTCATTACACATAAAGTGACATTTCTAGCTTGCAAAAGCCTTGAAACAGCTTGAAATATGTCAAGTTACGTGTAAAAAGTGTAAAATATATTACATTTTACATTTTTTTATTAAATTATGAACTTTTATGTGATATTCAAATTTTCAGATATATAACTGTATACTTCCTGTTACCACCATTGAAGTAATCCAACTCAGGACATTTCTACAGAGCATCACAACGCACATCAAAACAATGTGAATGACTTTGTTTAGATCTCAGCGATTGAACAATGCTGACATTTCCAAAAAATGGTGGAATTACCCTATAACACTAGGGCATTAACATTATGAGCAACAAACACCTTCTGCAAGGCCACAGCACTCTACTTTAGCATCTTCCATGATTCAGCATTACAGATCCAACTGAAGGAGGGCCTGATAACAGCTGACGTGTGTTAAAAGATGGAAAAACCGTGAAGTGGCCTCCGAGCACCAGAGTGTGACAGTCGTGCATGAAGTAGAGACCACATATAAACTGGGTCTGTGAGCACCGATTGCTTTTGAAGGAGACAGAGAACATCAGGAAATTGCATTGGACTGTGATCTGTATGGAGATCTGTGTGTGTGTGTGTGTAGGTCAGCACGGTCAGACACTCTTTTTGATCCTAGATTTCATTTGTGCTGTACAAAGACACAATGCTGCCACGCATGTGGCCCTCACAGCTGGTCTGTGTTTGAAGGCTTGTGTCATGCAGATGCCCAGAGTACTTTTCTCTCTCTCTCTCTCTTTTCTGTGGTTTTGCTATGGGAACACCAGCATTTCTCCACTCTGTACCACTGTGCATTCAGGCACATCCTCTGAATGCTAAACAGCAGTTGGGCTGATACTGAGTTGTGCTGACAGTGAATAGAATGGCTCACTCCTAACACTGTCAAGCAGGTGGATGCAGGGCTGAGATTACAATAAGAAGAAGTAACAATAGTCAAAGCGCTGCCACTTTCAGCCCATTTATGAGAAATGCACAAAAAAATGAATGATATAAACAGCAGGAGAATGTCAAGGTTTGACTTGAAGCACTACAGAGGAAGCAGATCTCCACTAGTGCATCTGCAAACATTAGAATATAGTGAAAAAGTTTATTTATGTTCATAATTTAAAAATATTTCATTTTCATTACACCTAACGTGACATATTTTAAGCCCTTTTTGTTTAATGTTGATATAGTAATTTACTCAAACTGCAAATGTAACATCCTAATAATCTGAGATTGGGGATTTCTGATTTTCATGAGCTATGAACCATACAAATCAACATAAAAAGTCTTGAAATCGGTCACTTTACATGTAATGAATATAAATTAAATTCTGAAAAACTTTTCCACAATATTCTACATTTTTGATTTGTCATTTTATACCTTCACCAAAAACTACATGCATTTTAATCTTTTATTAATTGTAGATATTTTAATCAAATTTATTATGTCTACATAGAAGGGATGTGAATTTGTTGGTGTGAAAAATGCCAATTTAAAATAAAACACTGATTTTGCTTCTTCTTGAAACCAGCCGTTTGTCCTTTTAAGGTGAGCTGATGAATAATTTCATGAGCTCTGCTCTGATTGGCTGGCTGTGAAACATGCTGATGCTGACACAGTGGGTGTCAGAAATGGGATGGGAAATGGAGAGTTGAGTTAAAAAAAAAACAGAAGTTAGAAAATTGATGATTTGAATGGTATGCAAGAGAAGTGTAAGAGAGATTAATGAAGAGAAAAGTTGTAAATTAAATGGATTGTATAGAAAGGATCTGTGCCTTTTGTGTAGGAAATAAAATCTGTAATGACAGCAGCTCTGCTCATTTGGAAAAATGTTTATTTTTCTTGTTTTGATCCAGTGTCCATATGGAAAAAGTATTTGTAGATCATTGCAGTTAGCGTTTTTTTCTTGTTATTTTTTTTTGCATTTTTTAATGCTGATACTCTGCTTCTGACAAGAGGTGTGAAATGAGATGAGTTGAGGAAATACAAATAAAAAGAGAAGAGCTGCACGGTATGGAAGAGAAGTGTCTGAGAGAGGAGTTTAGTGAAGAGAAACAACTGGAGAACTAAGGAATAACAGGGAGAAGAGCTGCACAGCATGGAAGAGAAGTGTCTGAGAGAGGAGGTGAGAGAAACAAAAGGAGGGCTGAGGAAAAACAGAAGAGAGAGAAGAGCTGCACAGCATGAAAGAGAAGTGTCAGAGAGGAGATGAGTTAAAAAACTGTTATGAATTTAATGGATGGTAATGAGAGGACATTTCTCTGACCTCAAGTGTAAACTATAATGTAGAAGAAGGAGGAAAAAAGTGTTTGAGGTTCACAGTATGTCCATTTCATGTACTTAACACTCCTTATTAAACAATTTCAACATATAGTTTACCATTTTAGGGCCCCTTTTAGACATATTTATTACTCAATGACTGATGGATGGGGTTCTCAAAAAGTGTAAAAATATAAAATAACCTCCAAAAAAGAAATTAAACTTTTGATATGACCACAATAAAAAAGTTATTTCTTTTTGTTGAGTGTAGGATTGAAGAGTGGGTATTAAAATAGGCCCTTGCAGATTAATGAGTCAGACATACACTAGATACCCAAATGTTTGTGGACACCAATTCTAATGAATGCATTCAGCTACTTTAAGTTGACACAGATGTACAGATGCACACACAGCTTGTCTAGTCCCTGTAGAGAAGTACTGCCAATAGAATAAGACTAAACATGAACTTACTGGCACCATGTCTAATGCCAGGAGTGGGCTAGATGAGTATAAACCCCACAGCACCCTGAAGTGCTCTGAAGTGACGAAGCTCCATCAAATACTTTTGGAATGAGTTGGTGGTCGTGATCATTCAACATCCTGACCACAGTAATGATTGTGTCACTGAATGACTCAAATCCTCAGCAAATCTGGTAGAAAGTCTTATCTACACAGTAAATCAACACTATTAAAAGTAAATTAACACTGGGAGTGTTACATTTTGACACCCTTAGTGTTAATTTAACTGATTTAACACTGACATATTTACTGTGTAGACAGTAGAGACAGATACTCCAACAAAAGTAGAACAAAACCCTTGAATTTGGAATAAATAACAAAAGTGTAGGTGTCCCAATACTTTTGGAATGAAAAAACACAAAGGAACTGAAGTAGTTATGGGAGGGGATTATTTTGTCACTTAAACATGTGAGCTGATCAGTAACCAAAGACAAAGGAATGGGTCTCAGGATGCCTTTAGGCCTAAATCATTTACTCAAAATAGAACTAAAGTGTAGCACATATTCATACACTCACCTGTGAATCTATTACATTCCAGCAGATTGTAAACACACACTACATACGGTGGGTGTATGTGGAGGGGAGTGTGTCAGGGTGAATTTGAAGGCGGCTGTCACACTAGAGTGTGTGTGGAAACTGTGCAGTCGTGTGTGTGCAGTGAGCGCAGTCATTAGAGTTTCAGGAGGGATGGTGTGTTCAAGTGGATCTCATACACACACACACACAAACACACACACACACACTCTGTTCTACAACCTCTCGCTTTCTCACACACACATGCACATACATAATGCTCTTGCTGTATAACATTCTCTCTCTTTCCTCTCTAGCACTATCATTCTCTCTTCTCTCATTTTCCATCTCTTTCTCTCTATCATTCTCTTCTTCTCTCACACACTATCATTCTTTCTCCTCTCATTTTTCCTTTCTATCGTTCTCGCCTTTTCTCATTCTCTTCTTCTCTCTGACATCATTCTCTCCCTTTATCATTCCCTCCCTCCTTCTCTTGCTCTCTATGATCATTCTCTCTCTGTTCCGTGCCATCATTCTCTCTCCTTCTCATTTTCCATCTTTCCCTCTCCTCTCTATCATTCTCTCTCCTCTCATTTTCTATCATTCTCTCTCCTTCTCTTGCTTTATCTTTCTCTCTCCTCTCATTTTCCATATTTTTCTCTCACACACTATCATTCTTTCTCCTCTCACTTTCTATCTTTCTCCTTCTCTTGCTTTCTATTATTTTTCCCTTTCTCTTGCACTATCCTTTTTTCTTCTCATTTTCCATCTCTCACTCACTTGATCAGTCTTTCATATGTTCTATCTCTCTACATCACTCACACACACACACACACACACACATTATACAGACTATTTTATAGACTCACTCTTCCTCTCCTTCTCTCGCTCACTTGAAGATTAGAATATAATCCTTCTCTCCATCTTTCTCCCACTCTTTCACTCTTATGTAACATGAGTGACACATCAGCAGTTAGTGCCCCCCCACTGCGCCCCACCTCCTTCCCTAAACCGTCTCCCTTCACATCTCTCAGGGGGGATTTCAGCACCCAGCAACTTTTCATTAGTTACACTGGGTGCACATCTCTCTCTCTCCCTCTCTCTCTCTCTCTCTCTGATTACTGTCTTGTTCCTTATTCTGCTGTCATAATTGGATAAAGTGCCTCTTCATTTCTTCTGGATCTCCAGCTCTACAGCTAAATCTGGAGGAAGAATTTTCTGTTCCACATCTCTTTCTATGTCTCTCTCTCTCTCTCTCTGCGTTTTGTCCTGGTGCTTAATTGCCACAGCTTTAGAGTAATTACCGTATGACACAGTTGACTGAAAACCAGCACAAACAAAGAAATGAATCCAGCTGACTAGCAATAAAAAATGAAATTACAGACAGAATCTTTTCTGCCACTCGTACAGGAAACAGTGATGAGGAGAAAAGAAGCTGCTTCTGTTTTTCCCTTTGTTTCCATAGCATGTGCCTCTACATATCTGAGCTTATAAATATGTGCATTATGAGTCTCTTTTGGTTCACATACACTATAAAAGTTTGGGGTCACTCAGAACTTCCCATGTCAACGGACTTTTATTTCAGGAGAAATGTTGTTTACTAGATTTGAGACTCTGATCAAATCCACAAATGCTGATGCTCCAGATATTCAGTCTTCTATGATGGAAGGTGAGGTAGGACAGTGTCACCACTTTAGCTCAGTTTTGGTGTCTCACACAAGTTGACAGTGAGTTTATAGACTTTAGTCTGTTCACTATCCAGCAGAGGTTAGGACATATTTCACACAAAGCATCATAGGACATAAGATACACTAGAATATGAGATAATAGTCTCTGAGCAACAAATAAATGCTATAGTACTAATGCAAGAAAGAATAAAATATCTATTCTAGTGATTAATAGTGATTATTGAGGTTGTTTATGGACTAATATCTCCTATTTTAGTGATTAATAGTGTTATTGAGGTTGTTTATGGACTAATATCTCATATTCTAGTGATTAATAGTGTTTATTGAGGTTGTTTATGGACTAATATC
>BRDA01048943.1:29060-30087 GCA_036984385.1 Crenuchus spilurus | reverse complement strand
TTAAATTGTAATTATTTCTCATTCATATAACATTAAAACCAAAGCTTCAGCTGTATTGAAACTTAATGCTGTGTGTAGAGTCTTATCATTTCCTTTTCCATTTTTGTAATTTACTGACACTTAAACACACTGAAAACATCACATGACAAGCATCTTAGTGAAAATCTGCAATTACATTCACAAGTAGCACAAAACATTCAGTCAGTTTAGATATGCTGAGGTTAATTCAACTTTCTAATGCTTTGTTAATGCACAAGAAAACACAGAACAATGTGCAAGGACAGAAGATATAATATGTTTCATCCAAATCTGCCATAAAAACCTCTAATACAGCCTTTATATTCAACTCTGACTATCAAAGAGCTTAAAGTCCTTAAAGTGAATTGATATGATAACAATATATCATCATTGGGCAGAAAACATGACTCATCAACACAAACTGAAACATCAGTCAGCCTCCATCCTCAGCCAAAGAATAAAGTTGTGAAGTTCAGCTTCAGTGTAATGACACTTTTAGCTCGCTGGCCAGCTTCTAAAAGTATTAAAAGCATGAGATCTGATGCCCACTCACCCAATCTGTCTGTTGGTGGAGGGCGCCTGTGTGATGACGGAGCTGGACTGGGGTGAGGGCAGCGCCTGCTGTATCACTATACTGCTCTCATGGTTGCTCATTCTGGAGTGAGACTGCTGGTGCTGGTTGGGGCCTGACTGACCATGAAGAGCAATATTCTAAAATCAAAGAAAACAACATCATCAGCACACAGATTACAGCGTCTGTAGAAGACTGTTTAGCACACACAGAAATCTGACAATTCTCTAAATTCACAACCTCGTGTTTAAGCACAGAGCCTCAGGTGTTATGTGTCTGTGTTTTGCGTGAAAAATGATGAATAAATAACAATGCCGTTAAGTATTTATAATGAGTCATTATTTCTTTCTTTATTTATTTAAAAGTCATCACCTTTTCATGTGTTAGAGTTTTCCAGGAAAAGCACTAATTTTATAGTGAGATACACGACGATAATCA
>BRDA01048943.1:6560-24060 GCA_036984385.1 Crenuchus spilurus | reverse complement strand
CTTTGACAAGCTGAGTGAGGTGTATTCTTGACTTTTTGGTAGTTAATTTGTCTGTGAGCATCTGTCTGTGACAAATACATGTGAATCAGGAAGTTCATGAGCAGGGAGTGAGTGAGTAAGTGAATGAATCAGTGATGAGTGAGCGAGTGTGTGAGTGTGTTAGTGAGTGAGTGAGTGAGTGAGTGAGTGAGTGAGTGAGTGAGTGAGTAAAGAGAGTGTGGGTGTGAGAATGAGTGAGTGAGTAAGAAAAAAGTGTGACGTCTTAAGTGAGTGAGTGAGTAAAGTGAGTATAAGTGTGAGAATGAGTGAGTGAGTAAGTGATTGAATGTTATTAATGAGTGAGATTATGAGAGATTGAGCAAACAAGTGCGTGAGTGAATGAGTAAAAATAGAGAATGAGTGAGTGAGTGAGTGAGTAAAGAGAGGGAGTGACAGAATGAGTGAGTGAGTAGGTGAGATAAAGAATAAATGAGTGAGCGAGTGAGTGAGTGAGTGAGTGAGTGAGTGAGTGAGTGAGAAAGATTGAGAAAGAGAGGGAGCAAGTGAATGAGTGAGTAAAGAGAGGGAGTGAGAATGAGTGAGTGAGTGAGTGAGTAAAGAGAGTGAGTGAGTGAGTGAGTGAGTGAGTGAGTGAGTGAGTGAGTGAGCAAGTAAAGGGAGGGAGTGAGAAAGAGTGAATGAGTGAGTGAGCGAGTGAATAAAGAGAAGGAGTGAGAATGAGTGAGTGAGTGAGCGAGTAAAGAGAGGGAGTGAGAAAGAGTGAGCGAGTGAGTGAGTAAGCGAGTGTGTGTGATAGAATGAGTGAGTAAAGAGAGGGAGTGAGAATGAGTGAGAGAGTAAGCGAGTGAGTAAAGAGAGGGAGTGAGAAAGAGTGAGCAAGTGAGTGAGTGAGCAAGTAGAGTGTGAGTGATAGAATGAATGAGTAAAGAGAGGAAGTGAGAATGAGTAAGTGAGAGAGTGAGTGAGTAAAGAGAGGGAGTGAAAAAGAGTGAGCGAGTGAGTGATCAAGCAGAGTGTGAGTGATAGAATGAGTGAGTAAAGAGAGGGAGTGAGAATGAGTGAGTGAGAGAATGAGTGAGTAAAGTGAGTGAGTGAGTGAGTGAGTGAGTGAGTAAGTAAAGGGAGGGAGTGAGAAAGAGTGAATGAGTGAGTGAGTGAGTCAGTAAAGAGAGGGAGTGAAAAAGAGTGAGCGAGTGAGTGATCAAGCAGAGTGTGAGTGATAGAATGAGTGAGTAAAGAGAGGGAGTGAGAATGAGTGAGTGAGAGAATGAGTGAGTAAAGTGAGTGAGTGAGTGAGTGAGTGAGTGAGTAAGTAAAGGGAGGGAGTGAGAAAGAGTGAATGAGTGAGTGAGTGAGTCAGTAAAGAGAGGGAGTGAAAAAGAGTGAGCGAGTGAGTGATCAAGCAGAGTGTGAGTGATAGAATGAGTGAGTAAAGAGAGGGAGTGAGAATGAGTGAGTGAGTGAGTGAGTGAGTGAGTGAGTGAGTGAGTGAGTGAGTGAGTGAGTGAGTAAAGAGAGTGAGTGAGTGAGTGAGTGAGTGAGCGAGCAAGTAAAGGGAGGGAGTGAGAAAGAGTGAATGAGTGATAGAATGAGTGAGTAAAGAGAGGGAGTGAGAATGAGTGAGTGAGAGAATGAGTGAGTAAAGAGAGGGAGTGAGAAAGAGTGAGCAAGTGAGTGAGAGCATAGAGGGTGAGTGATAGAATGAGTGAGTAAGTGAGTAGGTGAAAGAGAGAATAAATGAGTGAGTTAAGAGAGGGAGTGAGAATGGCTGAGCAAGTGAGTGAGTGAGTGAGCGAGCGAGTGAGTGAAGAGAGGAGATGGAGGGATGAGTGTAAAAGAATGCGCTCTTACTGAGAAACCTAAAGCTGCGGCCCAGAAATCCGATCTGCTACCCTGACAAGGGTAAATAATGAAGAGGAGAGAATCACAGCACTACTGCACACACACACACACACACACACACACACACACACACACACACACACTACTGCAGCCCACAACTGCACACCATCCAATCCCATTACACCACCACATATCATTTACTCACTTTTAATATCCTTAAAGTCACAGAGAATTATTAGAACAAAGTCTCAGAGAGCAAACTGTCTGACCCTGTATATACCTCAGTTGCACCAGAACCATGAGAACCACTGCAGTTCTGTTCTTTAACATGGATAACTGTCCTGTTCTTCACAGCATTTCATCATATTTATATCATTTTTGATAGGACTACTGCCAGTGATAATACACACACACACGTACTATGAAATATGCATGTTTTCACCTACATCTTCAGACTGCTGGCTTCATACACCACTCCTTCACTCATCTAGTCACTTACTCACTCATAATAGCCTTAAAATCAGGCAGCACTATAAGAGTCCAGGCTCACAAACACTGACACTGATCTTTAAAAGAAAATGTTAAATATTTTAGTTACTGCAAATGAGAGACTTGCAAAAGTTATCTAAGGTGACTTCTGGGAAGTGTTTGCATTTCTTCTGTTAAAACAGCATCATGTGTGCCTGTCTGGACTCAGACGTGGAATTTGTCTCTGCGTTTGCACTTTGGATCTCTCCTTGTTTTCTTCTGGGCGATTGTGGTTTTGAGGTTTGTTTAGTTTTGCCCTGAGACCGACAGCCATCTAATTGATACAGGGGTGAGCGTGCACAGCTGATAGGGGGGATTAGCAAAGTGAGCTAGAGGGCAGTGCAAATATTTTTTTAACCACACAGTTCTGCGTTTAAAACTTCATCTACACACTCAAAGCAACATAATGGCTAGCCTAATGCTTTCTAATCAAAGACAGACGTCAAGCCAAGATGCAGACGGCCCGTGGAGCTGGTTCTGCATGTCAACATTTAAGCTGGCCACAATAATGTCAGAAAAGTGCCACATGCAAGAAAAGATGGTTCTTCATGGGTTCTTCTGTACAGAAAATTATTTGATGCAGAAAAAGATTATGACTGAACCCTTTTAGGTGAAAAATCTAGAAATAATGTACCACATATAGGTTATACAGAAACCAACCAAATATATTTAAAAGATTATACTAATTATACCACTTTAAATAATATTAACAGTAATGTCCAAAATCACTGCAGCTTAATCTTCACCTTCAAACTGATCCATGTATGACTATAACACATCCAGATAAAGACAAGCAAGATCATAACCTCTCAGATCTCATTCAGGCACATATTTAAGTGTCTTCTTTCATAATAAATCTCAGCCCTATAAAGTGTTTATAGCAGGTATATTGTATAAATGTTTCTGTGTTCAGCACTATTTGCTTTGTATGAAGGAGTTCAGCACACTGAGCACATTCAGCAGTACGGAGGTATTTGTATAATTCACAAGTGCACTCGTGTCTTAGAGTAATGTAGGCGTTAAAGCTCACAGAGTCATTGTAACTATGGCTGAACCCTTTTTGGTGCATATTCTGTACAATCTTCATCCATCGAAACCATTTCTTAGTATAAAGAACTATTTAATAGGGATGCACTAAAATTAAAAATTTTTACTGAAACCAAACAAACTGTTTGGAGCCGTTTTTCATTTTTATAAATTATTATAAAATTAGTAACTAAATTATTTCCCAAAATAAGTCTTGTAGTTAGTCAGAAATGAATGTCTGTACTTTAATAAGTTGGTTTGACATCATTAGGTTTAATAACTTGAGTTTATTGATTATTCTTTTATATTTGTATATAAAACAAATAAAATAATATATGAGTATGTATGAAGATGCATGCATGTTACATTATTACTAATATTTAATAAAATGATGAAAATGTCTCAAATGAATGATGTAAGTCACATGGATGTTTTGTGTGTTTAATGTGAGTTTCAATGGCTAAAGACACTGAAACACTTCACATTTCTTCTGCAGCCATCAAGCACAATCACAAAGCTAAGCGGCTGTATTCTGGCTTCATCATAACAAGTGCAGTGTAGTAAAGGTTGTGCTGGTAGTATGTTGTCTTCTTCCATTTCACCACTAAACTGTAACTGTGCTGTGAATCTGTGTTTTATTGGTGATGAAAAGCAAATATTTATTTATTTTAATATTTAAAATATTTATATTTATATTTAATTTAATATTTATTACATTATTTTGGCAAATAATTAAAGCACAACAACTCTGAATACTAAACTAATGTTCAACATTAAATTAACTTTACTGCAGTAAACTTACATTCTGGTTCGTGTTTACAGTCGGGAACTAGAAAATGGAAACCGCGTCATTAAAAACACCATTGTTCTGTAGTAATTATTCAGTCGAACACCAAAAGTGTTTCTTTTTGCCATTTTGAGCCGAATAATTTCAGTTGCCGAATATCTGGCGCATAACTACTATTTAACTATGCAAATGGTTAATTAGTTCTAAACCATCATCTTTACTGAAGTACCCTTGAGGAACTACAAACTCTAAACAGAGTTCAGCTGGTTTGAAAAAAAGAAAAAAGACAAAGATATCCTTTTGGTTATAGAGGTCAAGGTTTCAGTTGTTTAAATATAGTCATGAGCCTGTATCTATATTAAAAAATAATGCAAGATGACTCTGAAGTGTTAAAGAAACACAGCGAAGATGTTAATTTTGTATATGTGGCTGCATGTGTATGTATATGGTTGGCCACAGACCCTTCTCACCTGATAGCATGTTGTCGTTTTTGATGGAGGGGAATTTGAGGGTCATCTCATGCTTGTGGCGGTGAATCATGAGGTGGTCCTCCGTGGGGAAACGCTGTGGAACACAGAAACAGCCGGTGTGGTTAGAGTCATAATTATACACAGCTAGTGCTTGTGTCTTTGCTGGCAGAATGTAACAATCATGCTTATGATTCTGATATGATTTGAGAGTTGTTTATGCAAAATCCATCTTCACTTCCAGATCATTTAGCCTCCGTAAGTGAAGGCAGACATTTTCATTTAGCTCTTATCATGTTTCCATATCTATAGTATGAGACTGAGCATAATGGATGTGAGACATGTCGCAATAACAAAATCTAGAACAACATTTAACTCTCATTTAAATTACTTTAAAATGTATTCAATCAATGCTTTATAATAATTAATTACACTTTTAACAATCTTATTACAAAATGTCATTCATATAAAGTGTGCTAACAGATCTGAAAAATTAGTATATCATGAAAATGTTTGTTATTTCAAAAAAGGTAAACTGTCAAACATTTGTCATATAAGTGAAATTTCAAACCTATATTTGTGTTAGTATTCAATCTAGGGATGCAATGAATATCTGGCAACTTAAATTATTCGGACAAAAATGGCAAAAACACTTTCTGTGTTCAGCCGAATAAGTAAAAAGACAAAATAAGTTTTTTAAAAATGAGTTTTTTAATATCACGGTTACCTTTTTCTAGTTTGAAGCTGTAGACCATGATCCAGAGGGTAAGTTTAATGAGGGTAAAGTTAGTTTAATGTTGGTTTGACATTCAGAATTGTGCTTTTTCTCACCAACAAAACACAGATTCACCAGCACAGTTACAGTTTGTTGGTGGAAGAAGACAACAAACTACAAGCACAACCTTTAATAAACTGCACTTGTTTTGATGAAGCCAGAATACAGCCGCTTAGCTTTGTGTTTGTGCTCCAGCGGCTGCAGTGTTAGAGACTGTCTCACAATTACCAGAAGACATGTGAAGTGTTTCAGTGTCTGTAGCCGATGACACTCACATTAAACACACAAAACATCCATGTGGCTCATTTTAGACATTTTCATCTTCATACATATTCTAATATTACTGACTTTGTTTTATAATCAGATATAAAAAATATCAATAAATGTAAACTATATGACAATTTATCTTTTTGAATTACATTAACTGAACTGAAATTATCTTTTACAATCAAAAATCAACTGATCTTCTGCAGAAATGCTGCAGTGGGTTCACAGCAGAGACCTCAGGGCTAAGAGTTTCCCATTTCACTGTTTTCTGTGCAATAGCGTTTGTCTTTGAGAGAGACTTTCTCAGGTTACTGATGCGTTCATCTCCACCATTGTCGGGTCAGACTCACCTGAGAGCAGCCCGGAGCATTGCACACGAACGGCCGTTCCTGCTCGGAGTTCATCACTGTCAGCGGCTCCTCATAAACCTGATCACAAAAGGCACAGAGAGAAAATTCACCATTTGACTGGCCTGCAGGACACGGTGGCAGATGTGGCGCTTGGCATGGTGGGCTGCTGATATCTGGCTCTACCTGCCGGGACTTTGTTCAAATCTCTGCGGTGGGTATTGAGTTGCCCGTGCCCTGGGACAGGCTGTCCTGAGACACTGAGCTTAAGTTCATGTTGGGATAGAGCCGAGAGGTGGAGAATGTATTTACTGGCCTGAGGTGTCACCCTGCCTCCTGCGTCGCCATGGTGCTGCCACTGACCACAGTGCCAGGTGTAAATTATCCACCAGCTCTCCTGTCCGTAACATGGCTACGATGCAAAGGGCTGCAAGTCAACAACCTGCCATTCACAAGCCTCTCTCTCGACCCCTCGACCCTGCCATCCTCTCGATATTCCCACACTCCTGCGCCTGACCGTAGGGATGAGGTCAGCTTGGACACTGCCTGCTAATAAAGGTAAATACTCAAGGCTCTATTCATTTGGGTGATAATGAGCAAGAGAGGATGAGATGGACACAGTAATAATTTATAGAGAGGAAAGCATGTCTCAAAACACCGACAAAACTTTCAACAATTTCTAGAGTTCATCTTACAAGCAGTCAATATATTCTCTCTCCATCAGGTTCAATAAATATATCTCTCTCTCTCTGTCTCTCTCTGTCGCTCTCTCTCTATGTCTCTCTCTGTCTCTCTCTCTCTCTCTGTCTCTCTGTGTCTCTCTCTATGTCTCTGTCTCTCTCTATCTCTCTCTCTCTCTCTCTGTCTCTCTCCCTCTCTCTCTCTCTCTCTCTCTCTGTCTCTGTCTCTCTCTCTGTCTCTCTCTGTCTCTCTCTCTCTCTCTCTGTGTCTCTTTCTCTCTGTGTCTCTCTCTCTATATATATATATCTCTCTCTCTGTCTCTCTCTCTCTCTCTCTCTCAATTCAGTTCAATTCAACTCCATCTGTCTACCTCTCTCTCTGTCTATCTGTTTCTCTCTCTTTCTCTGTGTCTGTCTTCCTCTCTCTCTCCATCTGTCTACCTCTCTGTCTGTCTGTCTCTTTCTCCATCTGTCTCTCTCTCTTTCTCCATCTGTCTCTCTCTCTTTTTCTCTGTCTCTCTCTCTCCATCTGTCTACCTCTCTCTCTCTCTCTCTCTGTGTCTGTCTTCCTCTCTCTCTCCATCTGTCTACCTCTCTGTCTGTCTGTCTCTTTCTCCATCTGTCTCTCTCTCTTCCTCCATCTGTCTCTCTCTCTTTTTCTCTGTCTCTCTCTCTCCATCTGTCTACCTCTCTCTCTCTCTCTCTCTCTCTCTCTCTCTGACTGTTGCCTTTCTGTCTGTCTCTCTCTCTCTCTGTCTTTCTCTCCATCTCTCTCTCCATCTGTCTACTTCTCTCACTGTCTCTCTCTCTCTCTCTCTCTCTCTCTCTCTCTCTCTCTCTCTCTCTCTCTCTCTCTCTCTCTCTCTCTCTCTCTCTCTCTCTCTCCTCAGATCAGTGCCATGATGCTGCTAAATGCCACTGGTGACAGCCCAACAATGGAATGGTATGCCAGATATTCTGTTTCCCTCATGCCATGTGTAACTGGGCCACTGCACTGGCGTTGATGGAGGCTGGTCTGAGACTTTCCACATTTGTCACATTTGGGGATCAGGCCCTGATGGGTGTGGGATGAACGGGCGCAGCATGTGTGCCTTTTTCAGGCCTCAAGAGGTTACTTCTATTTGCAGAGATGATGAGAGTGGAGGGACTTGGTGTGTAACTCTGACTGCCTGACCCTCCTGGTCTTACGTAACTCAATGACTGTACATCTATGATTAGACCTTGAGGTCTGTTAAGGTAGCGTACCCCACCTGAACAGATATATGAACTGATCACACTGTGTTGCGATTTATAATCACACTTTGTCACACAGTCAGACACAAACTGCTATTTCTGGTTGTAAACACTTGGAGTCCAGACTTTATAATGGCTCCTCACGTCAGTAACAGAACCGCGGTCTATGAGGGGATAACGAGAAGCCGTCTTAATAGTGCATGTTAGCCCAAGTTGAGCCTTCCAGTGAAGCCAGACTAATGGCTATGGGCTTGACATGCTGGTTAGACAGCTAACAAACACTTCTCTTTCCAAAAAATGTGGAAAATAAACATCTTATGAGCTTTGAGAGATGAAAAAGGAGGCTCTCTTCAGACCTCTCAGAGTTAGCGCTCTCTAGAGACGACCAGGTTCTACTCCATGAACGCTTTCATACACAATTTGCATATGATTCCCCCCCCTCCGATCGGTCTAGCCAACTGTTTCCTCTCATGCAGTCAAAACATTCAAATTTGGCGTTATGTTAGCCAGAGCACTTTTTCCTTTCTGACAGGCCCTTGGGCATAACTCCTCCAGCCAGGCCTCAACACACAGCCTTGTGGGATGCACGGTCTGGCCTGGTCTGGACAGGGTGCCTCAGTGACAAAAGCCAACAGTGAGAATTCTCTGTTTCTCTAAATCTTTTCCTCTCCTGGCTGAACATCTTTCTCCATTACATCTAACGATACACACAGCTTCACCCACCACCACTGCTGTGTTCTGTATGAGCTCTTCACTGTCAAATCTGTGAAGTTTACATCATTAAGGTCCAGCCTACTTGGTTACCCTAGGTCATCTAGAGTCAGACAGTTTGATAAATGACCTAATAAATTAATCATGAGCTTTCTGCTAAAATCTGGCCAAAAGCACACCTAAGTAGTCAGAGAGTCCTGATCAGCTGCACAAGCAACCATCAGGTTGCATGGCTAAAAATCAGGATTCAGGGTTTTATATATATATATATATATATATATATATATATATACATAAAATGGTACATATGTATGACCCCAAATCCTAATTTTCAGCCGTGCAACCTGATGTTTGTTCGTACAGTATATATATATATGCAGTAGAGAAGTGCACACCTGAGAAAGTTATATGTATAACTATTTATTTAAGTAATAAGCATTTCTTTGTTAAAAATACCTCAATATAATAATCAATATATTGTAAATCTATGTGTGAGTTATTAGCTAACAACATACAGCAGCCATCCAGCATCTGCCTCAGGTAATTAGGTAACACCCTTACACTAACACATTTACAATTAATAAACAGTACATAACACTGTATTAAGCATTATTACATGGCTAAGTCATGTATTAATTATTGATACATTAATGATAAGTTTAATTCAACATGCAATAACATTAACTAAACTCTTTATTAATTAACCATTTATTTATATTTTTAACTTTATAGTGAATATATAATTAATCATTTAGTCAATTAGACAACAATTTAATGAAGTCTTAGCACTCAGCAAACGTCTAAATACCATCATTTGTGATCCTTACTGATAAGAGAAACGTTAAAATTAAATTATAAATTAAATCAGATGTGCTGCTAATTTAACAAATCTATTAGTCAGGAATAAAACTTCTATTCTTCCAACATATTAATAACTTCTTTGAAAATAAGATGGATACTTTAAAAATATATACAGTACCAGTCAGCAAGTTCTCATTCAATGTTATGATTTTTTGTATTGTAAATTGTAATACTACATTGTAAATGAATACTGAAGTCATCCAGACTATGAAGGAACACATAATGAATCATGTAGTAAACTTAAAAGTGTTAAACAAACCAAAATATGCTTTAGATTTTAGATTCTTTAAAGTAGACACACAACTGATGTCTCAAACACATTAAGAGGCAAGAAATGCAAGTCATGAACTCTTGACAAGACACAGCTGTTAACTGAAAGCCATTCCAGGTGACTAACTCATAAAGCTGACTGAGAAAATGCCAAGAAAGCTGCCATCTAAGCAAGAGGTGCCTACTGTGAAGAATGTAAAATATAAACATATTCTGGTTTGTTTAACACTGTTTTGTTTACTAAATAATTACAGATGTGTTTATTCATAGTTTGGATGACTTTAGTATTAATCTACAATGCAGAACATTTTTAAATCATGAAAAACCACTGAATGTCCAGAAGGTGTGTCCAAACTTTTGACTGGTACTGTAAATATCATTGTATTTATGATTTGTATTGATTCTAATGTTATATGTTTGTTTTAATTAATGTTTTGATGTGTAACAATAGACTTTAGTTATTTATAACTGCAGAAGTCCTACACTGTTAAAAACAGGTGCATTTTTGTCTGTAATTGTACCTTTAAGGTCCAACAGGGTTCTTAACGCAAACTGTGTACCTTACAGTTTAATTGAATTCACTCAGAACAGGTGAGCAAAGTCAATACAAGTAGAAATACATTAATTACAGCAAACTCTGAATGTTTTATGTTATTAAAAACTCTGCAGTCCTTTAGTCCAGTGATGGGTGAGACAGAGGACAATGACGCAACTATTAATTTTTTTAACAATAATTTTTGTAATTAAACAAGTCCAAGTACTTTAAAAAGGAGGGTTTGAAAACAAAGTTCATATACAAAAGGTTCAATAAATATAAAAAAAGTTTGTTATTTTTATTTGAAATAATGAATTAAGCCTGATTTATTTTTATTTTTTATTTGAAAGCTTGTTTTATTGTATAATGCTGCAGTGGAATCAAAGTTAATCTTCTTGGTTCTGATTAAATTATGGTGAACAACTTGCCTTGTTCATCTTATTCCTGCTGACATAAAAGGATACATTTTTGCACATCCATCACACTTCACCTTCTTAATTTTTCACATGTGCTATGTGACATTTCTGATCATTGTGTTTATTATTTTATCATTGGCAACTGGAAATAAATGTGAAATAAAATATAAGCACTTGTATTGCTTTATAATTTATCATTAATTTACATTAAGTTAAATTAAATAAGTTAAAGTCTCTTCTCTTATCAGATTGATATGATAGATATTAGTTTGTTACCAGAGCCACGCCATGTATTTGCATAATGCACAAGTATTTAAAATCTTATTTTGCTCATCTATGCAATGGCATTCCCTCCAAAACATATTAGCATGGGTGGTCACTTATTTAAAACAAATTAATGAACTTATTGTGTTAATTAAATGGTAACTTTACCTTGAATGCTCCTTTGTAGATTATTAATAAACAGTCTATTAGTAACATCAACAATATATCAATGAAACATCAGTAGCAAAGCATCTGAATACACACAAGTAAAAACGTGTACACACTACTCATCAGCCATAAAATTAAAACCACCTCCTATCTACACTCACAGCTCCACTTACCATACAGGTGCAATTTGTACAGTCTGTAATCCAGCTGTTTCTCTGTCTACTGTCCATCTTCTTCAATGATCAGGACCCCCACAGAGCAGATATTATTTGGCTGCTGGATCATTCCCACCACAGCAGTGACACTGATGTGGTGGTGGTGTGTTATGGTGTGTTAGAGTGGATCGAACACAGCAGAGCTGATGTTCTTAAACATCTTAGTGTCACTACTGGAGTGAAAATAGTACAACAGGCAAAAATATTCTGACAACAGTGTTATGTGGGCAGCATCATGTGAGCACTAACGAAGGACCAGATGACCAACTGTCTGAGCTGCTGTCTCTGACTTTACATCTACAAGAGAGTGGGCAGTGGACACAGTGTTTAACATCTCCAGAAGCTCACACACTAACACACCACCGCCACATCAGTATCGCTGCAGTGCTGAAAATGATGTACCACCCAAATATGACTGTGGGGGTCCTAATCATTATGGAACAGATGGACTACAGTCCAAAACTTCACCTATAGGGTCAGTGGAGCTAAAATGGACAATGAGGTGGTTTTAATGTTATGGATGATATAACTCTAACTTTAATCTCAGTCCAAAACTCCCCCTCCTCCCATCTGTGTTCAGATGATCTGTATTAAACCTGTTACATGTTCAGTATCTACAGATATGATACTGAACTCTCCAGATCAAGTGAAACAACATCTTAATTCAGCAGATTATTAACAGACTATTCTGAAACATCTGTCGAACATCAATTAAACACTTTCCGATGCTAATATGTTGTTGGCTACTCAAAATAAAGTGTGACCACAACCCAGAATTTGGTTTTGGTGATCGGTTGTTATTCTCAGATGAATTCTGACAGCATTCAGACACATTTCTGAGGATTCACATCATACCATAAAGCTTTACACTACAAAACCGACTAGTTATTACCACTAGAGAGGAACTCATACCAATATTATTGCAATCACCTTCTGTAATACAGCACCATTCTGACACCTGTGAGCAACTCAAAATTGGGCCTCATTCACCAATCATTCTAAACCCTTTAACATCCTCACCAAGAAAAAAAAATCATTATTATTATTTTGTTCATTTGTATCATTTTTTAAAGACCCCACTGTGTGTTTTATGCAAAATTTAGACATACTGCACTTTATGGTAAAACAGAACGTAAACTTTTGTTCACTTTTAAACACCACACTCATCAGCAGGACTAACGGTTCTGATCCAGTTTAGTCTTTGTGATTTATGAAGCTGCTGGTTTACATTCAGACAAGAAAATGTTGCATTTCTAGCAACGTCTACACTTTTTAAAGTGTATTTAAGAGTTCTTTTTTAAAGAAAATGATTCTATATAGAACCATGAATACTCAAAGAACCCTTCTCATGGATAAAGGGTTCTTTCCATAGTGAAAAGGTTCTCAAGATGGAAAGCCCCCAAAAGGGTTCTACTGCAGTTACAATGTCAAGCTTGTAATATCAGAGGAACCCTTTTTGGTGCCATATAGAACCATATTCAAAATGCTTCTACAGAGAACCATCTACAATACATTCCTAATCAATCTGAAGAATGGAAAGAAACCTTTATCCTCAAGAACGGTTCTTCAAGTGTTCATGGTTTATATATATATATATATATATATATATATATATATATATATAAATAAAACCATTTACTAAAGAACCCTTGAAGAACCATCTCTTTTACATGTGCACTGGATGTTTTTAAGCCTAACATGCCTATACCGACTGGTAGAGATGGTAGAATCACATTGTGTTAAGTTCAACACCTTCAATAAGGTATAGTGACTCAATTGTGCTCTAACAAATGGTTGAGTAAAGTGTTAAGAAGAAAACCCTACTTACAGTTTTCACAAACATTCTGACACTCAACATGTTTCTTATTTGGGATTTTTGTTCGTCAGCAAGATAATCTCATCAGCTGACTTTGAATGTTTGTGCAAAAACACTATTTGTTGTTTAATTGGATTTAAATTACAGTAATATTTAAGCATACATGTAAGAAAAAAGACTTAAAGATGTTGGTGAATGAGGTCCATTGAGAGCTATTCAGCCTAAATTGGAGCCTCTACATGTCTGGTGCTTACAGCTGAACTGTTCATGAATGCTGATGGAAACAAAATTTACATTTTCATTTGTAGTGATGTTTTTTACAAAAATATCACTGATATTGTCCAAATATTTTTTTTTCTACTATTTAACATAAACCAAAGCTCCCCTCAGTGTTCCAGTGACAGCTCAATACACTTTCTGAGAGTATATGTAATAATAACATTATCATATATGTATATACTAGCCCTATGTATAATATCTATATGTAATTATCTCTATATCTCTGTGTAAACGGTTCTTATATTCACCTAACGAAAGCAAGTGTTACACCACTTTACAGGTCCTGAAGTTATCCTAGCATTGGTTTAGGACTGTCAGGGCACATTTTGAGTTGAAAGTGTACAAAACCAAAAATACACACAAATACATAAACACACATAGTTCGAGGCCCTTGGAGATGACATAAAGGAGCCATTCCTAATTGAAGCATCATGGTTGGCCTAATTCTAACAGCTCACACTGCAACCTGATCGGACCCTCCAGTTCACCCCAAACATACACATACTCATCTCACACCACGGACACACCGCTGTGTGTGTGACCACAAGCCCAGCATGTCCAGCGTACACTCCGAAGCCTGTCATCACAGCTGTTCAGGCTGGGGTATGACCGTGTGCCATGTTGATTTTTTATGGCCTCCAGAATGAACAAGCATGTTCCTTTTTCTCAGACACATATTTTACACTCCAGACCTCCGGAGTCTGTGTCCGGCTGCTGGTGGCTCCAGTGCACCCTTCAGAGCAAAAAAAAAGGGCCACTTGACATTTTTCCCCTTTTCACAGATATGTTTTGATTTAACAGAGGAAATTCGGTTACATTTCACAGTAAGTGGGTCCCGATGTGTTTGAGGAGGGTTTGGTTTCATAAGGCACTCCAGGTTGGAGAGAGAATTCAAACAGTATGGCAAAGCAGGAGGCGAGAGGAGGTTATGGCAAGCACAAACTTGTGCTGCAATTCAAGTCCCCCCTGCAACACACTCAGGCTGATCCGCAGGCCCTTGACAGCACAAGTTCAAGGTTGGATCAGTGCAGGCCCTGAGGCGAGGAATAAGGCTCGCATAGACAATGCACTGAATGTCATGAACCCCTCATAGTGAACAGACCGAGGGGCCCACAAAGGCAGCCTTCACTCGTCACAGCACCTTCTCCAGCATGAACTCACACAAACTCCCTCTCACGTCCAAATATCAACAGCTTACATCAGTGTGTACATCTGAGCATCAAACAACCCAGATTTTACACTTCAGTACTGCAAGTGTTTATTAGCAAACATGAGCATTAACGTCCTGAAGATGTATAAACCAGAGTAGAGCGGATCTTTAAAGATCAAACTTCTATTAAACATCATAGACGTCCTGCAGACCAATTGAGGGTGCTATGGCGCGCCCTTCATGGCAGAATTTTTTTGTAAATTATTTTCATTCATTTTTTAGAATAATCAATATCTACGTAATTGACATCTGTATGTGCTAAACATGCACAATAACATGCAATATGTCAAATATTTTGGAGGGAAATGAGCTTCCTGGTTTATTCTTTCTCTGTTCTGCGGTAAGAGAAATATCACCCAGTCAGAGAAGCAGCAGCCAATCACTGACCTGCTGACACAAGATACAACATAAATTTAGCCAATCAGCATCCTCAGATCTGTTGTCTTTATTTATGGCCTCCAGCAGAGTCGGTCAATAGAGTAGGAACATCTGATGTTAATCTGACGTTAATGCTAATATTTAGTCTTAATAGTGTTTTTGCTCATTTTACTGTATATGTTAGTGAAGCAGACTCAGCTGGTAATCTAATGATACATACTGTACTTTCTATCTTTACACATTTACATGTAATGAGAGTTTTCATTAACTATTAGTCTTTAATGCCAATTAAACAGTGACTTTTTCACAGAGCACTGCTATCCTGCAGTTTGTGTTCAATAATATTGTTGTGGAAACAATATTAACAGCCCCACCTAGAATATGTTTGACCAGCCGGCACTGCTTATGTGAATATGTACTAGAATCAGCACCTCATCTCAACAGAACATAATATTTAGACTTAATGTAAGCAGAAGTGGAAAGATCCTGTTTTTAGGGCGTCATAGTTATAAATTAAATAAAAAATCTATTTTAAATTCAGCTATAAGACTTTGTTTTGTTTTATATAAGTGGCTAAGACTTACGTATATAAAGTGAAACTGCTCAATAGGCTTTATTACCTTTGCACATGCATAGAGAATTGTTTAAGTGTTAAATTTTTAGAGTATATAATGCATTTTCCTATAAGTTAATGAAATTTGAAATGTGAATATTTAAGTAAAGCAAAGTTTAATTCATACAACCTTACAACCAACACTGCTCCCAGTAGACCACTTATAACTTCACTGATGTAAATATCTGAGAGAATATTTTTGGACGATAACATTCATTACAATACTGTGATATTTATGCAGCATTATATGCAAGATTTTAATCCTCCAATGTGGAATATTTCATGTACAACAGTCATGTGCGTTTTTGATCATTTGCATATTTTTATTAAATGTTTTATACTGTCATTACATATATTTATGGTAATTATTAAGAGTGTATTTTAATACCTATTTCTATTATTGAGTACTTCACTGTCCCTTTCCTGCTGAATTTTCCCACTGTGGGACTAAAAAAGCATTATCTTATCTTATAATAATGTCTATCAACTGATTTAATAGTCTGGTATTTATGGATAACTTATTTGTATTATTGTTAATAGTGATAGTAACAGTAATAGTTATTATTATTATTATTATTATTATTATTATTATTATTATTATAGTACATTAACATTGTTATTGTTGTTCTGTCTCTGAAGGCTCGGAGTAGTACTAATAGCAGTTAATTACTTAACTAATCAGGCTGTCATTATGGAGACGTGGAGGCTTTTCAGTCTGTGGGCTTTTTAAAAGCCTCAGTGAGCTTAATCAGCACTAAAGCCCCCTGAACCCTTCAGTATCTCAGCGGTTAATCAAACACACGGACTGGCTGCAGCATGACGTAATGCTTCAGCGTCCAGCACCTCTAATAGTGAGCAAAAACAAAACAAAACAGCACAGGAGTGTAAAAGCAGGTCCTGCTGAGGACCATGCAGCCCTGCATTCACAATAGCTGTGACCTGCTGTCAGTCCGGACTCAGAACAGACGTGTTGAGTCTTAAAACAACAGCAGAGAAGAGAGAGAGAGAGAGAGAGAGAAAGAAAGAAAGAGAGAGAGAGAGAGAGAGAGAGTCTCCAGTCTATGACAGTTTCAGACCTGTTACTCTGTCAACTTCTACACGCAAAAACTCGCGACTTTCAGCTCTGAACCTGCGCACAAAAGCAACATTACTTCAACGTGAAGCAGCACAAACACACTTGTCAGTCGCTGCAGCTCAAGTTCTCGTTCTTCTCCTTCTTTCTAAAAACTTTCGGCCGCACAATAAACCCCACGTACCGCACTCAGCGACTTACCACACAAGCGCAGAGAAGATGCAGCGCCGTTCTGGAGGAACCACGTTGGACTGAGACGAGATTACAATACGAGCTATTTAGAGAAGCATTACATCACCCTCCGCTGACGTCACGTGGGATTCCTGAACTTCTAAATCATTGCGGTCCGCTCGGAGGAGGCGGGGCTTCGCCAAGACGGGGCGGTGTCAGGGAGGCATAGGCGTGGTCGGAGGAGGAGCAGCAGCGACAACACACAGCTGGCCAGCTTCAAGCGCGGGAACTACACAGAAGTGTTTCTATTGGAAAAGACTGGAGTGAGCAAAATGTACCAAACATTCATCAAATAACAACAATGCTTCAATATTATATTTGGAAGACAAAGAAAAAAGAAAGAAAACATTATTTAAAAAGGCTTAATTATAAATCTTATGACATTAAGTAAAGTCCACATCATGTATAGAGACCAAAAAGTCCTTATGAAGACATTTGAATTAACATGATGTGAAATGACATTAATTATCCACAACATTTTCAAAAAGGCTAATTTATATATATATATA
>BRDA01048937.1:0-15138 GCA_036984385.1 Crenuchus spilurus | reverse complement strand
TTTGCCATCTCCACATCATTGCATTCAGTTTTTATTCACAATTTGTATAGCGTCCCAACTTTTTTGGAATCCGGTTTGTATATGTATGTATATGTATGTATATGTGTATGTATATGTATGTATATGTATGTATATATATGTATGTATATGTATATGTATATGTATGTATGTGTGTATGTATATGTATGTATATGTATATGTATATGTATGTATATGTATATGTATGTATATGTATATGTATGTATATGTGTATATATATGTATATATGTGTATGTGTATATGTGTATGTGTGTATGTGTATATGTATATGTATATATGTATATATATAGATATGTGGCTTTTTCAGTAAAACTTGAATCTATAAGATATTCTTCATCAATCTGAAATAACCTTTCACCATGCAAAGAACGTTTAAATCATGATTCATGATTCTATATGTCACCATTTTCATTACCAAGAACCATATTTTTAAGAGTATACTGCATCTCTTTCTCCCTGCTTTCTTCAAATTAAAGTTTTATTTAGCTTGAAGGACTATGATTCTCAGTGGAAACCAGAACAGCAATAAAATCTTTAAGATGAAATATTATGTGAAGTTTGGAAAATGGGAAATAACTCGGAAAATAAACATCTTCAGGATGAAACATGACCTGTCATCTGTCACCTGTGACCATCAGACTATACATTATCTCTTAAATATTCTGATACTGTAAGCAAGGTGATATACTAGTGCAGCTCTAGAAATTTGAATGTTGTGGAAAAAGAGCATTTATTCTGCTCAATTTAATTCTAAACTGCCACATATTTTACATTTACTACATGTAAAGTGACATATTCCATTTTTTTATGTTGACACAGTTTTATTAATAATTCACTTAAACTCAAAATAAAATCATCTAATAATTTGACATTCTGATTTTTTTAGAAGCTATAAGTCATACTGATCAACAGTAAAACAAAAAAAAGACTTAATGTCACTTAATTTTTTTATAGTTCAATCATGAACAGCAATTTAATTTTTTCATGATAACTTTTTTTATTTTTCACTTTTGTAGTTTTTTTAATTTTAAGGAAAACTGTCAGTAGTCTGCTTGTTTACTTTTGAGTGGAAGAGTCTAATGGCTGAAGATGAATTACAACACTGCTCTCTAGTTGTAGGCAGTTTAAACACGAAATCAACCAGTCTGCTAAAACATTTTGCACGTAAACTATTTTAAAAATCAGCACTTTGTTTTTCAGTATTACAAACTATAATATTGCGATACTCAAGTTGATTTTATATTTTCTCACACACTTATATCTTATAGGTTAATATTATTTTCTCATACACACTGGCACATGGTAACATAAGCAAAACGCAGAGTGTATTTTACATATAACTTAAATACATTACATTTTGCTTTGAGTAAAACACTAATTTTGTCTTGTAAATGGTACAGTGTGGTGAATTGTGCTTAAAATAACCAATGACATAAACTAATAAGGTATGTATAGTTTTGATTCAGTTTGACATTTAACTTATAGGTATTTTATGTAAGTATTGTTGAAAGAAAACATGAACTTAGCATTTGAATCACTGTCACTCATATCTGTGCAGTTGAACATACTTCCTCTAATTTGCTTAGAACTAGAAGTAGTACACACTTCAGATGAAATGACACCTGTCTATGAGCTCTGAGGAGATTAATAATAAATCTCCTTACAAGTTCCTCCATGCAAGGGCAAGGTCAAGGATGAGGTCAGGCCACTTGGTCATAAGCCTATCTGTGCTGTCATATCTATCAAAAGGATATCCTGAGATCAAGAAGATCAAAAGCATTTCTCTTTTTTCATGTTTGTAATGAGGCGCATGTCTGATTTGATTTGCTGGAGATAATAATATCAGGGCTGCTCTTTAAAGTCAGCTAGCAATCTATAAAATAATTAATTACATGGATTATTGGCATGGTTCCTTAGACAGACATTCACCATTCAAATGTTAGTGCATCTCCAACAGTTAGAATATTGTGAAAAAGTTACTTTTTTACAAAAATGTAATTTGAAAAGATACAAGTAATTTAATATTTATTAAAAAAATATAACATATGGCAAAAAATTTTAATCAAATCAAACTTTGTGTAATGAATATAAATTATGTAACCGTACCTTTTTTAATTCACTTATGAACACAATTCACAATATTCTATTTTTTAAGATGAAATAGTATTTAGTATTTATGTTGAGCAACCATTTTGTCAGCAAGCTTCTTAAAAACGCCTCTGTTTTGAGATTTCTGAGATTTTGATGGTGAAGAATAGTCAGGTTTCTTGTTTCAGCATTGCTCTGAAAGTCTGTATTTCTCTTGCAGGTGCTGTTTTAAACCCTGCTTGCTGTTTTCCTGACAGCAGTGTTTTCACACATGGACAGACTGAGAAAAACAAAACTGAAAAACTAGGCCTGATCTGACCACAAAATCAAAATATGCTGTTTAAATGACCACTTGCTGCAAAATCTTCAAACTGCACAAACATATTTCAAGTAGCATTTTAAGTGCATATAAACACTCTCATTGTAAGCAATGCGCAATATATTGTTATTCGATTTTCATATATTCTTCTTCTTCCGCCGGATTTTTGACGCGCTTCTTGTCCCGCAGTTTCCGAGATATAATTTTTTCCCATAGAGAATGAATGGGGAGCAAAAATGCATGCTCATCTACTGTACTTCTGCTTGACCGATTTGCACCGTTTCAAATACACTATATCAGGGCAGGCCCCTGAGCACAAATTCACTGTTTTGACCCGCACTCGTTTATTTGTCGTTTTATTACCATCCCTTTTTTGTCCCAATGACTTCCATTCATTTTCACCCATATCAAATTCCAGGCTTCCTTTTGCCAAACAACAACCAAAATTGATATACTACATCATGGCAGGTAACAGAGCTCTAGTCCAGAGCCATACTGACCCGCACTCCTTTTTGTCATCTTTTCTTCCCTCGTTCCTCCCAGTGACTTCCATTCATTTTCACATACACTCAAGCCACAGTTTCTGTGTCCCAACAGCCACCAACATTCATGTACTCCATCAGGACAGATAAGAGCTGTAGTGCAGGGCCATACTGACCCGCACTTCTCTTTTTGTCATCTTTTCACCCCTCGTTCTTCCCCTTCATTTTCACATAGAGACATGGCAACCGCCTTGGGTGCCATAGCAACTGCCTTGGGGACAATAGCAACCGCCTTGGGTGCCATAGCAACCGCCTTGGGTGCCATAGCAACCGCCTTGGGGGCCACAGCAACCACCACAGATACCACAGCATCACCTTACAAACCAACTGGGATACCTTAGCTTGTGGGCCATGTTAGCAATGCACAACATCCCGCATTTCCTTCAGGAAATGCACTTTTCTAGTTTATACTGGAACTTTAGTTGAAAGTACTGGAAAGTCCATTTCAGTTGTTCATTTACCTCACAGTATAGAAGGCTAATCAACATCAACCAAAAAACTGCCTAATTCATAATTGCATAGTGGGAGCCCTTTTGTGCATTTTTCCATTCATGCCGTTTTGTAGTCAAAAACAATTTGATATCATGTTTATATAGCTGTCAGCCTTTTTGGTTAACTCTAAAACATGTTTAATAATATTTGTATTATGACATTACAGTGATTAAACCGCTGTTCTGGGATTTGGAGCTTTGCCATCCTTCATAAGCATGTACAGATGTGGGCTATTACAATATACATCCATTAGCAAAATTACAGTCATTACAGTTGATCTCATTTGAAGCATTTTAAGAGTCACTGCCTGACAGTAAACTGTACCCAGAACTGTGTACAAAGGCTCAGTCTAATGCACAACTACAAGACTGTTCCACTGATCAACCATAACATTAAAACCACCTCCTTGTATCTACACTCATTGTCCATTTTAGCTCCACTGACCAATCAACTGCACTTTGTAGTTCAACACTTACAGATGTGGCCAAAATAAGAGTTTCTTATAGTTTTTTAGGCTTCAAGTGAGGATTGATTGGGTCAAAAATCTATTTCTTCAAGATATGCATCAAATACAGTAGTGTACATAGCTAAGTGCTTTCCATTGGGTTCTGTATTGAATGATCAGATGTCTCTGCAGTGCAGCATGATGCTGAAAGGGCAGGAAAACCCCTTGTCTGAGGATACTGATGAAGGTTCCATTCAAAGGGATTTTCTGCTTATCAGAAAGATGCAGAGCCTGTTCACTTCATGAGTTGGTGCATCTCTCTCTCCCTGTCTCTCTCACTACTTTCTCATTTCTTTGTCTAACTGGTTTCCTAATGGGCATCACTTCATCATCAGACTGTAGCCTTAACCTGGGTCACCAACACTTTCTCTCTGTAGGCTGTCTGTATGAGCTCTAATTACTTTCACACAATACACGCCCACGAAGAATACGACCTGCTCACTGGTTTTGTTCACTGCAGGTAGAATTAACTTCTCAGTGCAGATCTGAGACCTGTTCCACTTCCATCCTCCTCAAAAGCCCAGCCTGAAACATTATGTTTAAATGTATTCATTTTCTGGGTTAATACATGCTGTTACAACAAAGGGCAGCTTGTGACATTTGCAGACAGCACAATTCAAGTATGCAGAAGTTCTGTGTTTACATAAAACAGGCTTGTACTAGTCTTGCTGTCATTGAAAAGGAGCATAAATGCTGTTATGGGAAGCGTTTTCTAGCTCTAAATGACAAAAACATTCAGCGTCTCAATTTGCAAGCATCCGTTGCTGTTATGTAATGAGTTGTGAGACATCTTGAGGTTGAAAGACTTTTAATATAAGACTGTAAGACTGAATATTAGTTCAGATGTTTTAGGGAATGGTGCTTTTTTTTAGACTTGAAGTGCAGTGATGATTTGTGTCCAGTTCTTGCTGTGCCTGGCTGTGGGGTAATCTCAGTAGAGGAGATTGCATTTGAGGATTTTTTTATATGAACTGGATCAGTAGTGGTCTTGTAAGGGATCAAGTGTATGAAGATCAGTAAAGGAGTTATCTTGGACTCTGATGACCAGTACATCAGTAATTGGATGGTTTGACTAAACTTTTCAGGGCTGTTGCGGATTATTAGTTCTCAAACACATGGATGCCTGGTAATTGGGACCAAAATGACATCATTTACCATAAATTTCACATTTGTAGTGTGAAAATGTATACAATGCAGCTCTTACTCACAACTTGCGTTTATTAAACATAGTTTAATAACTGAATAATTGTGAAAATAAAGTGTTGAGTTTCAAAAACTGACAAATTTTTCAAATTTCAAATAGCAGTGGGTGGAACATTAGGCCAAATAACAAAAAAACACTTTTATTTGGCATTAATGTGAGTTCAAGTGCCAATTCCAATATTCAGAAAAATGCCAATGCTGATTATCAGCAAGAGTCGATGATTAGTCAACCCCTAATGGTAAACATTTGTACCTGGGAAGGACCACACAGCAAAATGCAGTGAAATAAATAAGGAAAACCAATGAAAAACGAGCACTGAATAAAAACACAAATTCAACAAGAAAACTGCAGGAGGGTAAACAAATGGACCAAGCTCTTTGTCAAAGTAACAGATTTATCCATTTAGAACTTGCTTGCTGTAGCACTCTGTGCCACAAATGCTGTATGTAGGAACAACTTGTAGGAGCTGTTGCAGTCTGAACAGTCTTTGTGTATGAAAGGATTGTAACAGTATGAAAAACTCATCACTGAGTCTATTTGTTTTTGTTTGCATAGAGAATAACAGCATTAAGAACAGCAAACTGTTGCTAGTTATATATTCATCTTTCCATAATGTGAATGTTGTAGTATTGTATAATTGAATAGGTGGGACTGAATGTTTGTAATTCTGAAATAGACAGTAAACACTTCATGCTGGTATGAAAGACTCGGTGGAAGAATTTCTAAAAGAAAGATCAGTGGGGGTTAAATAATACATCATGTGCTAATGCAATTTTTGAGTTTTTTATTTTTATTTTTGTCATTTCAGTTGCCTTGTTTGTGACAAAGCAGCACTCATCAACCATAAGTGTGTAGTAGTAAAACAAAAAAAAAGTATCTACCGGTAATTAAATCTGTTAATTCACCCACCAAATATATTTCATAACAATGAACAGTTACACATGAAATGAAACAAACATCACTTAAATGTTTTCCCAAAGCCTGTTAGCTAGCTAGTTGCTAAAAGCCTAGTGGAGCATGGCATCATTAAATTTAAAAACTGTTAATCGTCTGAGTTTATTAATTACATTATGGTGTTTTATTGACTCTAGACTCATGTGGACCTTCCAGACCCTGCTGTATGGTTCTCTTCACTATGTCTCAGTCTGAACTACGGTGGCTGCAAGCTCTGAACCAAATACTCCAATAGAGAGTGAAGTGCTCAGATCACCCCTCCTGTTTACATTACAGAGGTTAACGCTTTGTCCCGGTCATGACTTGGTTTGAAGATCTTGTTTACACACATAATTAAAATGTTAGGTGATGTAATATGAAGATGATTTGGTTTTGAGTTTTACTGGGATGCTGGACCACATACCCCCTTCAAATCAAGCCCTGGATGGACTTAATAGAATTGTGCATTAATTTACTGTCATTTATTGTCGTGTCCGGTCACAAAATATACTGATTTGAAGGGTGATGGAACCTGTTAACTTGTTGATGGAACCTGTTAAGCCATTGTCTCATTGCAGGATGAAGTATTTTATCTTTTGTCAGTGCCTTTGAGCATGAAACCCGCTTCCTTTCTCGCTGTTGTCTTTCACTTTGCATTGCAGAATTGCTCTGAGCATGAAATATTGTGCTAGCTAGCTTTTAGCCAAGACATTTTTTTATTATCCATAAAACATAATGTAGCATCATCCATCATTTTGAATTCAACACATCTGCCCAGCTGTCAGTTTTTACCTCCCTCCTTTCCTGTGCTGGTATCTCTTGTGCCATATAGCACTGATAATAATCATAAGCCTACACTTCTCCTCCCTCCCCAGTCGCCTTCATAGGGTAGCATTGATCTGTTCTTTGTTAAAATGCTCTTGTCGTGTTCTAAATGATCTAACAATGATAATTCCCAAAGCTGTGCTGTAACTGGTTTCAGTGTTCACTAAGGATATGCTAATACTATTGGAGTGAGTTATATATACATATGTACAGACGTGATGGGATTTTCTGTTCTGAGGGAAAGGTTTGACGTTTTACTCGTCTAAAATGTCTTGATTCTACATGTCCTTTATAGAACAGATTTTCCAGTGTGACAGGGTTCTTCTGGTGCTCTTTATGAGGGCAGAGAACCATTTGCAGACATCGTTCTTCACATGATGAAAAGGTTACAATTCCTAATATGTTGCAGTAGTGGAACTATTTCTAATACAACATAAAACCAAAAGGAAGAATACATACTTCAGTTTGAAGAACCATTTAAGTCTCGTAGATTTATAGAACCATTCCCTTTATTAAAGAACCTCTTTTTTCAGAGTGTCACACTAGGCGATGTGTACACCCTTGTGGAACTTTTAAATCCAAAGTAATCCAGAAATACCCTCAGGACCTCCTCTTTCCTCTCGGCTGATCTGAGCACAGTAGCAGACTCTGATGAAGGCCCCTGGAGACATGATGCTGATCAAATGAGAAAAATGAGGTGCTTTGGTAGGATCAATACAGCGACCTTACACGTCCTCACTCAATTTTCTTTCTCATGCTTCTGAATCCAGGACTGAAGCAGCAGCTCAGAATAAACAATTTCTTTGTTCCATACATTTTGAAAATTCATTCTGTAGCGTGTGCAGCAGTATCCATATCGTCTGGGGGACATGGTGGCCAACAAGATAGAGTAGACAGTGAGCTAACACACAGCACAACACGGTCTAGCATACCACCACCACGGCAGTGTCACTGCAGTGCTGAGAATGATCCACCACTCAAATAAGACCTGCTCTGTGGTGGTTCTGATCATTGAATAACATGGATAAATGAGTTACAGATGGACTACAGTCTGTGATTGTAGAACTACAAAGGGCACCTATATGGTCAATGGATAAAATGGACAATGAGTGTAGACACAGTGTATGTGTACCTAATGAAGTGGCCAGTGAGTGTACATATACAGTCATCTAAGCACAGTTCAGTGGAATGTTCTGGTTATCTGAAAGATGCAGAGGCTGCTCACTTTATGAGCTACTGTAACCCCCCCCCCCAATCCTTCCATTCCGAGTAGTTTTATGTGACTCTTGAGCCTTTTAATTACTCCACTCACATGGTGACAGCAGTAAAGAGCTCCCCTGCAGTAAAAGGAAATTGAAAATGAAAGCAGCAGTGTGCTGTCATAGAGAGAAAGGTCAAAGCTAACCCTTTCTCTCATCCAGACACACACAAACACACACTCTGGTTGATTACTGCAGTTGTAATTTTAATACGCTGCAGAAATGGTCACTTCCAGTGGGGAGAATATCGAAGGATCCCCAAATAAAAAGAAGATAATGAACGTAGACTGAGGTTTATTCATGCTCCTCTCATTGTTGGACCTGTACCCCATATTTTTAGATGGAATGTGAGTAACTGAGGGCTTGATTGTTATGATCAGACATCTGGGTCATCCCTGAAACCCCAAGACTTCTTGTTCAGTGTCAGCCGTGCACGGATACCCAACAGCAGTAGCATGAAATCAAGCATTTGAGGAATGTTCTGGAACGATAAGTCTGATCCAGAAGGGCTCAACCTCACAGCTTACAGGACTTAAAGGATCTGCTGCCAACGTCTTGGTACAATGTGCTACAGGACGTCTGTGATTTTGGCAGCATGGGGAGGACCAACACAATGTCAAGCGTTTTAGGTCTTAATGTTTTGGCTCATCTTTACATCTTACGTTTGTCAGAAGATGTAAATCTAATGTTTTTCACTAATTACAAGAAGATACGTCTTAAAACGTGCTCCTAAACCACTTGCATTGACATATATTAACTTCAGGGTAATTATGTCTCCATCAAATTGAATAGTACGGCAGTTTCCTACTTTGAAGCTGATATTGGTATTCATCCTGGATGAAGACTGAGAGAGATCCTTCAGCATCTCTCTCTTCACCAAAGCCCTTTGAGGACCATCCAAAGAAAGCTCTATGAAAGATGAATAAATCCACGTTGGCATCAAGAGGACCTTGAAGAGAGTCATTTCTGCAGCATACCTGCTGTTTTTTAAGTCCTGAGCTTTACAGAATTGGAGTGCTGGTGAAGATGTATTTCTTGGACTTAATGGTTATTAGTAGCTACTAATAAAGGAGAGAGAGATGAGTGTTTGAGAGACAAGTCTTCCAAGTGTGTGCGAGACAAGTCTTCCAAGTGTGTGCATCACTGTAGAATGTCTCCATTATTTGTATCTACTATACTGGCATAATAATGGCTAAGTCACCCTTGCCCACACTGACCAGTATTTTGGATTAAAAAATCCTCAAATTCTTTCTAGTTTTATATTTACATCAGTGCAATGATTTTTTTTATTAATATAAAAAATTTTAGATTTTGAATGTGACTTGACTGTACTGACTACTTGTAAAGGAGCACAAATGATTAAAATACATTACAAATTTCATGCCAGTGTAAGATTTCCTGGGGGAATTCCAATATGGTAGAAGACGGTGGTTCTTCAAGGGTTCTTTAGTGAATAAAATAGTTCTGTATAGATTTATTTGAAGATAAAGAACAATAGATATTTGTATAATTTAATTGTTTTCAGACTGATAATGGGTTACGAAAGGTTTTATACAGGTTATATATGAGATTTAAAAGATTTGTGTTGCACCAGAAATGATTTTATTACTGTCCAACATCATTTTGCCAATTACTGATCCCACAGGAATATTGCAAATCAGTGGAGAGCACACATTTTTGCAATGATGTAACAGCAGATAGAAACTTCAGAGACCAAGTATGCAGCTCAAGCAGCTAAACACGTCACATTTACATGCATATTGGAGAGTAAATGCAGCTGAATGACTTCAGGAAATGTATGACTTTTAATATATGACAGCTTAACTCATATTGTTCCTTATTTAGTTTATTGTATGCTCATATAGTGTTAATGCACAGACACACAGCAGTGTACACAGTTACTTTAATTGTCTAGGAAAGAGTCATTAACTGAGGGGGAATATACAGTGGAGGAAAAAAAGTATTTGGTCAACCACTGATTGTGTAAGTTCTCCTAATTAGAAAGATGAGAGAGGTCTGTAATGTTCATCATAGGTACACTTCAACTATGAGAGACAAATGAGAAAAAAATCCAGGAAATCACATTGTTGAAATCACAAATTTTAAAGAATCTATTTGTAAATTATGGTGGAAAATAAGTATTTGGTCAATAAACAACCAGTGAGAATTCTGGCTTTTACAGACCTGATAGTTTTTCTTTAAGAAGCCCTCCTATTCTGCACTAATTACTTGTATTAATTGCACCTGTTTGAACTTATGTCTATAAAATGCAACTGTCCACCCTCTCAATCAATCACACTCCAAAGAGCTTTCTAAGGACAACAGGGACAAAATTTTAGACCTGCACAAGGCTGGGATGGGCTACAGGACAATAGGCAAGCAGCTTGGTGAGAAGGCAACAACTGTTGGCACAATTATTAGAAACTGGAAGAAACACAAGATGACTGTCTGGGGCTCCATGCAAGATCTCACTTCATGGGGTAAGGATGATTCTGAGAAAGGTCAGGAGTTGGCCCCGAACTATACAGGAGGACTTGATCAATGACCTGAAGAGAGCTGGGACCACAGTCTCAAAGAGAACCATTAGTAACACACTATGCCATCATGGTTCAAAATCATGCAGGGCATTCAAGGTCCCCCTGCTCATGCCAGCACATGTCCAGACCCATTTCAAGTTCGCCAATGACCAGAGGAGGCATGGGAGAAGGTCATGTGGTCAGATGAGACCAAAATAGAGCTTTTTGGTACTCCGGTCCACTCGCCATGTTTGGAGGAAAAAGAATGCTGAGTTGCATCCCAAGAACACCATACCTACTGTTAAGCATGGGGGTGGAAACATCTTGCTTTGGGGCTGTTTTTCTGCAAAGAGGACAGCATGACTGATCCGTGTTAAGGGAAAAATGAACGGGGCCATGCATTGTGAGATTGTAAGCGAAAACCTCCTTCCATCTGTAAGAGCATTGAACATGAAACGTGGCTGGGCCTTCCAGCATGAAAATTATCCCAAATACACTGCTCGGGCAGTGAAGGAGTGGCTCCGTAAAGGTCCTGGAGTGGCCTAGACAATTTGTGGAGGGAGCTGAAAGTTCGTGTTGCCCAGCAACAGCCCCAAAACATCACTGATGTAGAGGAGATTTGCATGGAGGAATGAGCCAAAATACCAGCTACAATGTGTGCAAACCTGGTGAAGACTTAAAGTAAACATTTTACCTCTGTCATTGCCATGTTACAAAGTATTGAGTTGAACTTTTGTTATTGACCAAATACTTATTTTCCACCATAATTTACAAATAAATTCTTTAAAAATCCTACAATGTGATTTCCTGGATTTTTTTCTCTCATTTGTCTCTCATAGTTGAAGTGCACCTATGATGAACATTACAGACCTCTCTCATTTTTCTAAATAGGAGAACTTGCACAATCAGTGGCTGACCAAATACTTTTTTCCCCCACTATATCTCTCAGGGAGCCTAATTGTTATGATGTAGCATTCCATTTTGATAAGGCACAGCTCACTCAACCTGGGAACCTAGTGCATTAGGTTGACTTTGGTGTCAAAGTTTCAACCCTCTTGGTCACTGACAATGTCAAATAACACAATTTTTTCAGAATCTCTATGTAAGGTATAAAATTAGAATTTAGACTTAATTTCCCTGATTGAAATTTATAGGGCCCTGTGAGGCTTCCTTCCTTCCTGATGGCCGTGAGTATGTTCAGCTTAGTAAGAGCTTTTTACTGATTAATGTAATCAAAGTAGTAATAAAACATGACTAATGAGCAGTGGTGGACAAAGTACTCAACTCTAGTACTTAAGTAAAAGTATTGATACTCGTGGTCAAATCTTACTCAATCTTTACAACAAGTAAAAGTTGCTCAGTCAAAAGTTTACTCAAGTTAAAGTACTGAATTACTTTTGAAAATACTTAAGCATTCAAAAGTACAAATAATATTTTCTAATATCGGTACACTACTGTATTGTTTTGAGTGCTTTTACAGAACCTTGTAACTTGCTGAAACCACCTGGTGATGTATTGACATGTAGAACCACTCTGCAACAAAAAGTCTACACCACCTGTAAAACTTTATCATAAAAAGGTATTTAAAAAATAGGACAACTATTTTATAACTAAATAAAAAAAACAGGAGACACTTTTCTCCTCACAAACAGTAACACTGGTAGCTAAGAACTACCATACTTGACATAGAAGCTTAGAAAACAGTGAAAGCTCTGCACAGATTAATCTAGATTAATACCTGAATGATGATAACGATGGCATAATTCCAAATCCCAGATGTGAGTGGAGACTGTGTTTGGTTCCCCTTCTTGTGAGGAGCATAGCGTGTGGCCAATAGGGTTGTCATGATACCACAATTTGGACTTCGATATCGATACTAAGCATAGTATCACGATTCTTGATACCAAAACGACACTTTGGCAAAAATACAACAAAAATATAAAGTAATTCCCTTGTCTGAAATTCAATTGTTTATTTAACACTGAAAAATTAGAATGATTTTTAAAATTAAATTAAAACTAATCCGTACTAAATAAAGCAATAAAATTACTATATAATACATATTTCAAACATGGCTTTTCTGGTTCTGTAATTAGATGTTGGGGAGATTATTTGTCTTCAAGGATCCTTGCCTGCCTGTCTAGAACAGATGTAATGGTAGCCTGATTGGATGAACTTGAAGGAGTGATGGAAGTTGACTACTGAGTAAAAAGTGAGATGAACAATGATGATTTGAAGTTATAACCACTGCTCTGTTTCAAACACTAATATTTTACCGTTTAAAAACAGCCACATTAAATTTACTGATGCTTTACAGTCTAACTGAGATGGAAACGTGAACAAGTGAGCATCATCGTGAGTTCACATGTGAAGGAGAGTAATTAGCTCATCGCCAAAGTAAACAGTTACAAACGAAATATTTCACTAACCACTTAAAGCTTTGTGGTGTAGCCATTAACTTTACTAACCGATCGAGTTTTCAGCTCTTTGTAAAGGTCGCGGTGCTTGTTGGTCAATCATGATCATGTAAACCCTGCAATGAACATGTAGAATTATTGAAAGTAATGAATATATTATGACAAGCTTTATTTCATGTGTTTCTGACTACTTACACTGCTTATAAAATGAAAGAAAAATCACTTTAGTGTCAGATCTAAGTAAACAAGTCAAATGTAGTTAATTTTCTACCCAAAGTTTATCCATCGCCCATCTTCTTACCTGTTTAATATTCATCAGGGTCGCAGTGAGTCCCCCTACCCCTTCACTAGGCACTAGGCAGGGCTTTACACTTATTTATTTATTTACCCGATTTTCTCCCCAATGTATTTTAGTGGCCAATTAACCCCACCCCTTTTATCAACTTTCCCTATCACTTGCAATGTTACTAACTGTCCTGGGAGGCGGCGAACGAGCACAGGCCTCCTCCGACACCAGTGACATCAAGCCCCTTTTTTTCTGAACTGAGCTGGCGATACATCGCTGCCGGGCAGCTAGCATGTTCAAAGGAAAACGCAGATCCCAAGTTCTGATGTATCGCCGCCAGATGGCAGAGTCCGTTGACATTGTTTTTTATAGTGCTAGAGAGAGTATGCCATCTTGCTGACCTGAAGAGAGGGCACAGCCAATTCTGCTGTCTCGAGTCCCTGACTGTCGATGGCACTCTAAAAACAGCATGATCGGGATTCTAACTCGCGATTCTTGGATCATAGTGGCAGTGGCTTAGTCCACTGAGCTACTCTGGGCCCGCTTTACACTAATTTAACTGTAGCCAGGACAGCACAGAACAAAGTCATGTATTATTAGTGATTAATAATGTAAATGTTTGCACAAAGAAACACATTTAATGTAGCATTTTCTTATCATTCTCTTGAATCTGATAGAACTTTATCCAACTCGAGGCCTTATCTCTCTGACGTTTGGTGAGTTATAGCTTTGGAAAGCTTCAAAGATTCAGTGCCACACTTGATTCAGACCAGCTCTGCAAAATCCTCTGCTGCAGTAGATGATTTGGAACAGATGTGCGGTATATTCTTCACTTCTGGAGAAATGATTTGGGCTTGAGCCGTCTCCAGCTCGCTCCTAATAACACATTCCAGCCTACACATCCCAAGCTCCTTAACATTCCCTCAACAGTCAGACTTCAAACCTCAACACCTGATCTTAAAGTGAAGCTTCTGAGCAGCTCAGGTGAAAATGAGCAGCGTTATCCATTTGGCTTTCCTCAAGCGGTGCAGATTTATTTTCATACCTGTGCAAAGAGCTCCAGGTTTTAGGCTTTAGGGATGTTTTGATGGAGAGATCAGGGAATGAGGGATCTGTTCAATCACTCAGTTGGCTCCTTTATGAATTGTGTTTGTTTTGATGTCAAAAAGCTGTCATCACAATGATATCCCAATGCTGGGGGGCTTTATACCCTTCAGACTAACGGTTGGCATTGGCTATGGTGACTGGGGATGTAATGATACACTTGAATATCACAGTATTTTATGTAATGTATAAAAAATAGTTATGTTTCACATGTAAAGATTGGTGGTGTACAGTGGTTCCTTCTGTGTTGTGTTTAAGCCCTCATTCACTAGATAGCAGGGCTGCAATCTAGAAGAAGGCGAAGCACACACACATACTTGTGAAGCAGTGGGAGGCCATCTCTGGTGCAGCACCCAGGTAGCAAATTGGAGTTAGGTGACTTGCCTTATGCCACATCAGCCATGAATTTCCATTGCTGGTTCATGGGATTGAGGCAGCAACCTGTTGATTCAAAGCCCACTTTTAGCCATTAGACTCTTCCACTTCAGTATAAAGTAAGAGTGCCCTGCTCACCATTTTTTAAATTACACTTATATCACCATGCTTACAGTATAGCAATATTTCACCAGGGTCTTGCCAGTACAGAGCCCTAATGTTGACTTTCACTCA
>BRDA01048933.1:0-11425 GCA_036984385.1 Crenuchus spilurus | reverse complement strand
ATAAGGTTCTGCACTCTTCTACTGCATCAAGACCAGACTGACAGATACAAATGACTTTTAACGTCCATTACAAAGTACTACTTTGGATTATTTGCAGAATGATATGAAAGATGTGAATCAGAAGCACAAAACCAGTTATCAATGACAGGGTCGTTAACTGTTTTCAGTTGTCGTTATAAAAGAGATAAGAGCCACAGAACTGTTCCATTACAAGACGTTAAAGAACGAGGTGAAAGCAAAGAGCTCCACAGCATGAACTGGAGTGGAGTCCCCTCTGCCAAGTCCATTCATTTAGTATAAAGTCCCATCCTGAATACAGTCATCGTGCTTACACCCCGTTTACCACAAATGTAGAAATGTTTGAAATGTGAAAGAGTTTAGCACAAAATTGTCCATATTTATAAATGTCATTGGCTGTAGTTGTAGTAGATATTCTATCATAGGTTGTCAAGCAAGGGAATATTTACTGCTGTTGTTGTTGTTGTTACCATTAAAAGCTCCCAGAGCAGTGATAAAGTGATTAAACCTGATTTTTTACTGGATCTTCTTTGTCCCATTAAACTAAATTAATATGCACCTGTTAGCCAGTCAGAAACGAGCACTTCTCATTTCAGGGTTATAATAAGAAATTGGTCTGAACGTTGGGATGGTGGAGTGGGAATATATGTGGAGATTCTTCACACTATAGAATCACATAGCTGACATGAATCTCCTATACCACCACATCCTAAAGGTGCCCTGTTGGGATCTGGTAACGCTGGATTCCATTAAAGTGATGTAATGATCAAGAAAGCAATTTGAGATGATCTGTGCTCTGTAACATTGAGCGTTATCCTGCTGGAAATACTCACAGCGGGTACACAGTGGTCATAATGGGATAGACATGGTAACAATACTTATTTAAACGATGCTCAATTGGTATTAATTGGCCCAAATTGTGCCAAGAAAATATCCCCCACCACCAGCAGCAGCTGGAACCACTGAAACAAGGCAGGATGGATCCATGCTTTCATGTTGTTTTTGCCAAAATTGTGACGTTACCATCTGAATGTTGCAGCAGAAATCAAGACCCATCAGACCAGGCAATGTTTTTCCCTTCTAATATCTAATTTTGGTGAGCCTGTGTAAATTGTAGCCTCAGCTGCCTGTTCTGAGCTGACAGGAGTGGTACCCAGTGTGGTCTTCTGTCGCTGTAGCCATCTGCTTCAAGGTTGGATGTGCTGTGCTTTCAGAGATGCTCTTCTGCATACCTTGGTTGTAAGGATTGGTTATAGGACTTACTGTTGCCTCTCTATCAGCTCCAACCAGTCTGGCAATTTCCTCAGACCTCTGGCATCAACAAGGGATTTTCACCCAGAGAACTGCCACTCAATGGATATTTTCTCTTTTCTGCCCATTCTTGTGCCCACGGTTGTGTGTCCCAGTCGATTAGCAGTTTCTGAAATCAGCCAGTCTAACACCAACAATCATACCACGTTCAAAATGAGGTAAATGACCTTTCTTCCACATTCTGATGTTCGGCTTCAGAAGATCATCTTGACCAGGTCTACATGCCTAAATGCAAGTAACTGCAATGTAATTGGCTGATTAGATAACAAGCAGTTAAACAGGTGTACCTAATAAAGTGACCAGTGATTGAACACACACACACACACACACACACACACACACTATATATTTCTCTTGGTAACTAACTAAATACCGAAATATTTGTTATACATTAGAAAGCAAGTAGATGCTGATGTGCAAGTGACTGAATGTGGTGCTTTATAAACCATATGTTGGCTGTAGCTTAGACTACAGCACACTCACCCTCTCCCTCTCTCTCTCTCTCTCTCTCTCTCTCTCCTGCCTGGCTGCAGGCTGTGTTTTCTCTCTAAGTGAAGATGAGTGCTGTGATGTCCTGCGGCCGATCTAACCCGAAATGATTTTTAGCGCAGACTCGAGCACTTCCCAGAAGCAATGTCAAACACACACACCGCTCTCTCTCTCTCTCTCTCTCTCTCTCTCTGTAGGGAGAAAAAAGCCAAGCAGACAGGAGGAAGTTAAAAAGCTTAGCAGCGAGGGTCAGCTTGCGACACAGGGGCTTATCGTTTTTATCGTTTTTTTATCGTTTTTTTATCGTTTCTCTCTCGCTCCCCCGCCAGCCAGAGTGGACTCTCTCTCTCTCTCTCTCTCTCTCTCCACTCTCCCCCTCCTCCTCTCTTCCTCATTCAGGTGAAAAGATTACTACTTCCCTCTCTCTCTTTTCACATCCTGATGCCTTTTAAATGTCACTTATTTTACATGAGGTATTTTAGCAGAGACGCAGAATCAGGAGCAATCAGGGCTATTATCCCTGTGGGGCAATGACAGTCACACACACACACACACACACACACACACACACACACACACACACACACACAGGCCGCTGCTCTGAGAATTAAGTGGTGTTTAGAGGTACAGTGTGTGTGTAGATAAAAGTCAACTACATCACTCTGTAGACTGAGGTACAATCTGAGAAACTGGATCTACATCGATCATCTAACATTAAAACCACCTAATATTCTGTAGGTCCCCCTTGTGACACCAAAACAGCTCAGACTCATTGAGGCATGGGCCTCTACAAGACCCCTAAAAGAGGTATCTGACAGGTAAGTCCTGTTGCAAGGTGGAGCCACCTCACAGATCTGACTAGTTTATTCAGCCCATCGCAGAGATACTAGAGCAGATGTGGGGGAATGTGGAAGCCACGTCAACACCTTCAGCTCTTTGTCATGTTGCTCAAATTGTTCCTGAACCATTTTTGTTGTGGAAAGAGCGGAAAGAGCAAACTGCCATTGCAGAGTACTAATGCCATGAAGGGATGCACTTGATTTGCTACAATATTTACACAATTGGGGCCAAAGTAACCCATGTGAATGCCTGGACACAGAAGGTTTCCCAGAAGAACATTTCCCAAAGCATTGCACCACCTCTTCTGGTTTGGCTTCTTCCCAAAGTGCATCCTCCAGCCATCTCCACCCCAGGTAAGACATGCATACACATACTGTCCATATATTGTAAAAGATAATGCAGACCTGGTCATCTTCTTCCATGAATTCATGGTCCAGTCCTGATGTTCATGTTCCCACAAGAGTCAGTGGTGGATGCGAGTCAGCATGGTACTCTACTACTGAGCTCCGGTAGCTGTCTTGAGTTGGACCAGAAGGGCTTGCCTTCACTCACCAGACACAGAATGAGCCGTGGGCACCAATGACCTCTTCTTCAGTTGTCCTTTTTGGACCTCTTTTGGTAGGTACTAACCCCTGCAGAACAGGAACACCCCACAAGACCTCAAGGCTGTCACAGTTTAGCCCATCTGTCTCTCAGAGGTCTCTCAGATTCTTACGATTGCCCATTATTCCAAGACATCAACTTTAAAGATAAACTGTTCACTTGCTGCCAAAAATATCCAAACACTTTACAGGTGCCATTTTATTAAGACAATCAATGGTATGTTTGTAAAATATTCATCGAATCAAGACCTGCACCAAATTTAGAACCAGCACTTTCTTCACAATTTCTCACTGAGCAATGAGAGAGAAATAATTAAAGGAAATGTAAGAAGATGGTTTCATGGCGTAGAGGCCATGGGGGACTGTTGAGGGTTAAACAGTGCTGAAGTGGTATGACATCACGCGCCCTCATTCTATCGGCCCAGACAGCCGCTAACAGCACTGGGGTAAACATTAGAGGCAGAGATGCTAACGCGACAGCTGAGGATGACACTTCCTGTTACACCACATAACGTCACAACAAGCCCAAGCAGCGCTCTGTGTATACGCCACTCAGGGCGTTTGGAGAACGCTAAGTGTTTCAATCCAGAATTTTCCGCTCCATCCCCCCTTCTTCTGAAGTCTACAGGCATCTAATGAAGGAGAAGCTTTGCTTTAAAGAGTTAAGCCCAGAGGGCACTTTCTCAGACACACGCTCTTATTCACTATTGCTGGGCCTGACATAGAGACAGTCAAATGAAATACTATCATACAGTCCCACAGATGTCTTCCTTAATCATTTTGATATAAATTATAGATCCGTCGAGTAGGAATAGCGGCCTGTTAGCTTTAATGGCTCTAACGCTTGCTCGGTAAGAGGAACGTTCAAAACAAAATGCGTTGAGCACAACTCTTAATAACTCTCAGCACATAAGTGTCATCGGCACAGTGCATGAAGCCAAAACATGCTCAAAAATGCAGGATTTAATTCGGAAACTGAAGCTGAACGAGAAACAGAAGAGGCAGCAACACAATTATTTGTAAAATTGATTAACCTAAAGACAATAAATCAACTGACTGAAACATCCTCCTGGCCACAGTGATGCTCATTTATTTATTTATGGACGCAGGAGGCAACTAAACACGGCAGATTATAGGAGGGGCATCGCTAGGCCACACTGGCTGAAAACAAACAAGAAGAACAATAAAAACCTGAGCTCTTCTCAGCTTTATGCAAATGAGAAGCAGGGCCACTGGCCATAAGCCAATCAGATGCTTAGTCAGTTTCATTTTTAATGGAAAGCGGACAAGAAATTAGCGGGTCGTTTGTCACATTAGTTCATATTTTCTCACCTCCACTTCATCAAAGCACAAAACTAGACCACACACAGGTCTAACCTCATGGATCCCACATGGCCTACACTTCCTGTAATTACTGTCTGAATGACCGTGTGGATCATTATAGAGCACTACAAAGCACTTTTTAAATGACACAACCGCTGTTATATCATCCCCTACACTTCCTGTAGAGTATTATAGTCTGTCAGAGCTACAGTCTGGATTATAAGAACATCCATATCGCCCCCTACACTTCCTGTAGTGTATTACATGCTGTCAGAATGGCCGTGTGAATTATATGAGCATTACAGAGCACTTAAAGAAGTAAGACAATGCTGAAACCACCTGATCTGCAGCTGAGTGCATCTGAGAACTGCTCTTCTACAGCTTGGTCCATCAAGACCCCAGGACAGCGGGAACCCACAGAACTCCCCCAGCTAATAAAGAGCACTTTCACAGAGAGAGGGAGTGTGTGAAAGAGGGAGAGAGGAAGAGAGAGAAAGAGAGTTTTTGAGGCTAATAGCAGTGCTCGGTGAGTGTGTGGATTATGCTGGAGCTGCTGTCGTGTTGCTTATCTGAAGAGAAGGTAATTTCCACCTGCATAACTCTGCCACATAGCAGGAGACAGACAAGACACACACACACACACACACACACAGCAAAGTTTAACCTCTTCCACTGAAAGTCAGGCTATTATTGGGCTCAGTAAAAGGACTTATCTCCCGCCAACCCGAAGCACAATGCTGCCGCTCTTCGGGACGAACTCTTTTGTACACACTCAGCTCAGCTCAGAGGATAAAGCTATTGTCCCTGCAGGAGCTCAGGGTCACAGCATAAGAACAGCTCGAAGAGTGGAGAAAGATGGGGGAGAAGAGAGACAGAGAGAGAAGCAGTCTTCTAGTAGAGAGAGAGAGAGAGAGAGAGAGAGAGAGAGAGAGAGAGAGATAGAGAAAAGAGAGGGAGACAGAGTGAAGAGAATGGAGAGAAAAGAAGGAGGGAAAGAAAAGAGCTGGAGAGGAAGTTGATTTTGAATGGCTGTCAGTCCACAATGTTTGTATAAGACTGCTATAAAAAGAGATGGTACGTGAATGCATATGGAGCATATTTTTATCACATATACACCCACTGGTCACCTTGTATCTACACTCATTGTCTGTGTTAACAGCTCCACTGATCATACAGCTGCACTTTGTAGTTGTACAATTACAGACTGTAGTTCATCTGTCCCTCTGTGTACCTCCTTTCCTTGTTCTTTAGTGATCAGGGTTTTGGTTGTTGCACTATTTTCACTCCAGCAGTGACACTGAGGTGTTTAAAAACATCAACAGTTCTGCTGTATCTGATCCACTCATACCAGCCCAACACACCACCACCACATCAGTGTCACAGTGCTGGGAATGATCCACCACCCAAATAATCCGTGCTCTGCTCTGTGGGGTCCTGACCACTGAAGAACAGGTGAAAGGAGGATAATAAAGTATACACAGAAACAGATGAACTACAGTCTGTGACTGTAGAACTACAAAGACCACCTGTATGTGTAGTGGCCAGTCTGTATATCATATATAATAGGGGTGCAGGAAAAAATCATTTTGAGCTCGAATCGCGTTTCTCACATTGAACGATTCAGAATGGATTCTCGTTTTCATTCATTCATTATCACACCCGCTTATTCCTTATCAGGGTTGCGGTTAGTCCCCCACCCCCTCACTGGGTGCAGGGCAGGGCATCACATTAATCAACTAAGCCCAGGACAGGGCGCCAATCCATCGCTGGGTGACACACACACACACACACACACACACACACACACACACACATACACACACACACACACAATTTTAGATTACACAATTCACCTGATCCCCATGTTTTTGGACTGTGGGAGGAAACCGGAGTCCCCGGAGGAAACCATGCAGACACGGGGAGAACATGGAAACTCTGCTCAGATGGGGACTCGAACCCAAAACCCCAGCGCTGAGAGTCAACCGTGCTAACCACTAAGCCACCGTGCCGCCCCTTCTCGTTTTCAAAAAATCAATTTTTTTTGCGGGTGCGGATGTGCCTTCTCAGCCACCGTAGCGCTAGGCAAAACAAGGAAGCATGAATGCAAGCCAAGCTGCGGTCTTTGAAAGCAACCATTTGGAAACACTTTGGATTTTACCATCAACCCGGCCCGGGTAAGAAAGGGCTTGACGTGACTCATGTGATTTGCAGAGATTGCAACAGTAAAGTATTTCGTTTTGGATTTGAAGGAATCGGGAAAAAAATCGATTTGTGACCCCAAGAATCGATTCTGGATCGATTTGTTCGATTTCCAAAGATTCGCAGCCCTAATATATAAAACTTGGCCTACGACCTTGCATTCTAACAACGTATGAAAGCAAACCTCTGTATGTATGTGAGAACAAAGCTACTTAAAGTAAGAGAAAAGAAATTCAGTGTGTGTGTGTGTGTGTGTGTGTGTGTGTGTCTTAACCTTGATATGAACTAGCATTGCTCTCGGCTGGTGTAATTCCTCTAATAAGACATTTTATTAGTTCATTAATGCAATTTAAGGCAGAGAGGTCACTTAAACAGTTCTGCTGGGGGAAACACCAAAAATAGAGGCCTTGGGGACAGGTGGGGGGTGATATGCCCCCAACCAGAGTGTGTGTCAAGAGTGTGAGTGGCCCCAGAGCATGCTCAACACACACCATCACACAGGGTCATATAAGTAAAGGGGGTTAAAGAAAAAGAAGAGAGTGTGAGTCTGCAGGTAAATAACATTCACTAATATCAGTAACACCTGTCATACACCTGTGGGTTCCTCACTCCCTGTGTAGAGCACTACAAAGGCTATGAAGCTGTGTCATCATCCTGTAGTATTCTGGTTCTAAGCTGTCTATCTCTGCGATAAATGAACACACCCCTTTTGGACTCTTGGTGACCACATGGACAGCACTTCCCCTGTCTCTCTCCATCTTGCTTCTGGACACCCTCATCATCTTTTACCTTCAGCTGTTCCAAGTCTTCTCAAGTGAACTAGTCCAGAATAAGAGCTTCAGTTTGTTTCTTTTATTTTATTTATTTATTCATTTTTTGCCCATTTTTATCCCCTTCTCAATGTAGTAGCCAATTAGCCCATCCCATCCATTAGGCCTCTCCCCATCACTTTGCACTGTCCCTGACTCTAGGAGGGTGAAGACAAGCACAAGCCTTCTCCGCTGTGTGTGATGTAGCTACTTCACTACCGCACTAGCCAACTACCGCTGATACACCATCACTGGGGAGGAAAGCGCAACATTCCTAGCTCCGAATGGACCAATCAGTAGACACCTAAGCCAGTGGACATTGCAATGTGTGAGTGATAGGTTGAGTGTGAGAGCGCCATCTATCTACCCAGAGAGAGCACAGCGAATTTTTGCTCTCTTGGGCCCCGGCTGTTGATGGCAAACAGCATGACCGGGATTCGAACTCACAATCCTCTGGTCATAGTGTCAGCGTCTTAGCCTGCTGAGCCGCTCGGGGCTCTTCAGTTTGTTTCCCTGAGCTTAAAGTTAAAAGGCAATATACATACATACATACACATTATACTTATATAGCGCCTTTCTAGACACCCAAGGATGCTTTACAATCAACACACTCCATTTACACACTCTGGTGAGAAGCGGCAGCCAATCGCGCACAGCGTACTCTCAACCGGAAGCGACCGTCCACCTGGAGGACTGCATCGAGCACTAGGGGAATCACCCAGGACAGAGTGCCAACCATATCTGGGCAAATATACATACATACATACATACATTCATACACACCAGGGTAATTTTACAGTATCCAATCCACCTGATATCCATGTTTTTGGACTGTGGGAGGAAACCGGAGTCCCCGGAGGAAACCCACGCGGACACGGGGAGAACATGGAAACTCCGCTCAGATGCAGACTCGAACCCAAGACCTCAGCACTGAGAGGCAAACGTGCTAACCACTAAGCCACCGTGCCGCCAAAATATTCCTCCTGTCCTGCTTTTTTATTGTCTAGATTTCACATCCATAAAGAATCACAGAGAAAACCACAGTCTGGACAGTTCTAGTCTTCGCATGAAGAGATAAACTTACATTTGAATGTCATTTGCTGTTCATTCATCCTTGTTCTACTGAGTGCCTGTGTGTCTTATCTATGGCCGGCAAATCTGTTTTCATTTTTAATTACTTTTTTTGCCAATGTGATTGCACACAACAGAATTTGACGTCTCTCACACACTACCAAACACACTAGGCTGTGAGAATATGTGCCTGAAGCAGTGAGCAGCTTTATCCACGGCGCCCGGGGAGCAGTTAGGGGTTGTGTCTTGCTCAAAAAGCTCTTCAGTCATGACCTGCCCGGGGATCAAACCAGCGACCATCTTGTCACAAGAACAGATCCCTAAACACCAGACCACGGCTGTACATACATTTTCCCACCAAACTTTGCTAGACTATCTGAATTACAAGCTCACTAAAAGTCAGAAGATGAATACTGCTACAAACCTTGAAATTACATCATAAAGCCTGGCTTACACTGTGCAGTTTCAGTGGTGCTACACTCACTGTTATATATCAGACTGTAGGGCTCCAAACAAAATCCCAAAGCTGACAAAAAGCACACGGTACAAGATAAAAGCTCTTTTAGAGACTCTTGTGACGATAGTGTTGTATGTGGTAAACTCTGTAAGAGTGTGTAAAGGTTAACTGTGATTGGTAGATGGTCATGTCAATGCTACACTTGCCTTGACTGCAATGGCAACACAAGTCATTCATATCACACAAAAGTGGAACACATGCTGCAGATTAGCTGAATTATTGAACTCACTGACTCTTCATTGATCAAATCCCAGTTTGTCTCAGGTGGCTTTGCTCTCTTTTCGTCCCACAGAGACTAGCTGTGAGTAGGTGTGTGTGTACATGAACTCACTACAGCACATTCAAAACTAAGACACAAGAGCAGCGATATGTAGTGCAGCAGCAACTATCCGGCTTTTTAATGACTTAATCCTGGTCAGGGTCGCAGTGTGTAGTGCAGTAACTAGCACAATAAAAACACAAAATAAAGCTATCAGACACAAGAGCTTGTGCATTACTCTGATTGTGTGTTGAGGAAGTGTGGGACTCATTCTAAAGCAGGAGCTGCTGAGAGTTTTGCGCTAGCCTGGGGCTGTTTCTAGCTGAAGAAGCTGAGTTTGGTCTGTTAGCATTAACTTAATTTAGTAATCTACATCACTGTGTAAGGCACTACATCACTGTCACAATGATCTGAGAAATGCGAGTCTGAATCCTGATCATGCTGCTTGCCATGAGAGAACAAAAGTTGGCTGTGTGCTCTCTGGGTGGGTAAGATGGCACTCTCTGCCCAGCACTACTCAGTAATGTCGGCTGCCTCAGGCATCTGCCAGGCGATCCATCAGATCTGAGGATCCTGTGTTTTCCTCTGAGCATGTTGGCAACCTGGCAACGATGTATCGCGAGCAGTTGGAAAAGAGGCGGAGCTTGACTTCACATGTACCAGAGGAGGCCTGTTTTAATCCACAAGTGGGTGGGTTGACTGGCTAATTATCTGTGAAGGTAATCCAGCAGAAATGCTCATCACAAAGTCCTTATGTGAATTTCTTATAGAAAAAATGTGATTTTATCAAAGTTGTGGCACATATCACATCACAGCCCTGTTCTTATAATAGTTAAAAAATTATAATTGTTCTTGCATTATTGTAAGTTTGAAAATGGAAGACAAATTGACCTTAATAAACTTTAATTGCGTAATTAACCTTACAAAGTGCCGTGTTACCGCACTATGACTCAGTCAGAAAGACAAAAACACCATCTGACATGTTCTAATGAATCATTTTGTATAATTACACTGGGTTCAAATAAATGTTACCATTTAAAATAAGGTATGTTTGTGTAATTATATTGTCCTTAAGTAGTTATAAAAGTAAAATACACACAGTCAAGATCATCCAAACAGCTGGTGACATAGTAGTATAAAAACACAAAGTTCTGTGAACACAATGTTTTTAGAGTCAGACTGTATACTACCATTCATGGCATGACATGCTCATCCTCAAATGTTATTAAGGCAATAAAATCACCTTAAAGACATTTTCTCTATGCTGCCACAGATTTAGAACGTTCATATTTAAACATGGTTTTGTTTACGTCGTCCCATCGGAATGTTCACACGGAGGTTTTATTCCAAAACGTTCAAGTCAAAAGTCGTCTTTAAACACAGAGGCACTCAATCCACTGTCACGCAGTACATCACACTGTCCATTCTACATCCACAACTTTTAGCCTCTGACAGCAAAATTGGGCTGACTAGTTCACAGTGTAAACCCAACCTTGCCAAAATACCCAAGCAAATCCTCCTCCTGCCCAGGATGGTAGTTACGTTGTTTTGGCTGCTGTAGCTACAGATGTAAGTAGTTGTTGTTGTTATATAATCCTGCATCATCATATGTTACAACCTCTCAATTCAGAGGATCCAGTGGTATTCTGAACATACATGTGCACTGAGAAAAGGTTTGGGAGATTATCCTTAACTACATGATGCTACAGGTGTGTCTCAATAAATTAGAGTATCAATGAAAAGTTAATTTAAACAAAAAGTAAAAGACATTTAGTATATAGATTTATTACACAATAGAGTGTCTATTATAAGTTTCTTTCAATGTTGATGATTATGGTCTACAGCCAATGAAAACCCAAAAGTCAGTATCTTAAAACATGATGTTTAATATACAAATGTTGTTCCACTGAAAAGTCTGTACAGTATATACACTCAGTACTTGGTCGGGGCTCCTTTTGCATGAATTACTGTATCAGTGCTGCGTGGC
>BRDA01048928.1:0-14681 GCA_036984385.1 Crenuchus spilurus | reverse complement strand
ATACATGCATCTATCCAAACATCTGTTTCAAACGTCTTTCACCCATCTATCCATCTATCTGTCAATCATCTATCTACTCCATGCATCCAACCACCTCCTTATCTACACTTCTGTTCATCCATCTGTTTATGTATGTATCTGTCCATCTGACCTATGCTTGACTTGTCTTGTTTTCACTTGATCTCTGTAACCAAAAAGAACACACACACACACACACACACACACACACACACACACACACACACACAATGATCTGCACTTTAGTTATATTAAAACTTCTGTTGACTGCAATGTCTTATGGTTTGAACATGTTACGTCAGTTCATTTACGACTGCAGTGCAACAAAACATGGCCGCCCCACTTATGTGTTGCACAAAAGAAGAGCAGCATGCAGTGATGGTTATCTGAGGGTTTGTCTGGTACAGTGGTACCCCTACTTACCAGCATCCCTACTAACGAGTATTCCAAGTAACGAGTCGAGATCTCGGAATATTTTTGTTCCAGGTAACGAGTAAAATTCCCCTAGTTGCTAGCGTAGAAGAAGAGGTCAATCATTACCTTTGACCGCTGTCCAGTGAAAGTGAAAGTGCTAGTGAAAGCGACACAAAGACAGCAAAAGGTAGTGAACAAGAAAGTTAGATACATTTTACTTTTACTTTTCATATGATAAGTGTAACCATGCCATACACGTACGCCTGTCCTCCTGTCCTCCTTAGCCGCCAGCCTACACGAGCACCGTCGTCTCGTTTATGTTTTAAAAACCCATATAAACACATTATTTACATATTAAAGTATACTGTATATTGGCCGGCTGACACGGATTAATCAGTTTTACATGTATTCTTATGGGGAAAATGCATCCAGCTAACGAGCAAACCAGCTAACGAGCAAACCAGCTAACGAGCTCGGCTCCTGCATGGATTAAACTCGTAAGTAGGGTTACCACTGTATGTTTATCAGAGACTATGTGCACAGTCTAGAGAAAGTGTCAAACTAAATTTGGAAGGTAAACGTTTGTTAGACAAAGTGTACACTGAAGAGCTGAAGCCTAAAATTCAAGCAAAATGCAGACGACTATCCAAGGGTGTTGTTATGTAACATGATGATGTACATCTGCACACCACTGCTCATCTTTGTTTTAAGATGTTAGAGCCTTCATATGTTCCTGATTTTGCTCCTGTCAGACTGAAAGTAATCATATTGATAGGATGTCAAATCTGTGAAAGTGGGGACATTAGTTTGTGTGTGTGCACCAGGTTTATGCCATGTTGTGGGGACCTTGCAGAACCTACAAGCAGCGTAAATGAAAACATTTTAAAGTGAAGGCATGTTTTGAGGTTAAGGTTTTAAAGTCTTTTTTTTTTCTCTTTTTTATATTTTTGCCAATTTTCTCCCCTTCTCAATGTGGTAGTAGCCAGTTAACCCATCCCATCCACTAGGGGGCTCTCTCCATCACTTTACACTGAGACAAGCACTTGCGTGTGATACAGTCACCGCCTATTTTCTAACTACCGCTGATACACCGTCACTGGGGAGCCAAAATGCTCAGAGGAAAGCACAGGGTTCCCAGCTCCGAATGGACCAATCAGTAATCGCCTGAGCCAGCAGACATTACAGTGTGAGAGTGATAGAGAGAGAGAGAGAGAGCACCATCTACCCGCCCAGAGAGAGCACTGCCAATTTTTGCTGTCTTGGGCCCCGGCTGTTGATGGTAAACAGCATGACCGGGATTCGAACTCGCGATCTGGTCATAGTGTCAGCGTCTTAGCCTGCGGAGCCACTCAGGGCCCCAAGGTTTGGCTAAGTCTATGTAATGTCCCAACAATTGACAGAAACAAACGTGTGTGTGTGTGTGTGTGTGTGTGAATCAGAACATTTTTAATCTGAAAATATGAATACAAACACCCCCCACACACACACACTAGCTCTAGCTTTGTCATTGTCTCCTGCTGAAGCACTTCTCTTTCTCCCCGGTGAGTCATAGGTGTGTAAAAGTTCTGGCCAAACTCCTCATTCTCGGGCACCGGGATTGATCTGACCCCACGCTGCCCATGCAGGAGTGCCAAACTCTCCCAGATGCTGCCCACCTGCATGGCCTGGCCGGGCACGTATCGATCGCCTCTTTCATTCTCCACACGTTGTGTCCGTCGGCGGCCTGCTCTTTGGTTCGGTGGAGGTGTGTATGCTTTAGCGGGAGTCTCAGCGAGGAGTCGTTCTGCTCTCTCTCTCTCTCTGCTCTTCAGGAGCAGGACGTCTCTGCTCGCCTGTAAAATGTCAGAGTAATTAATTATGCGCAGATGGGATTCGTTACAGGCCGATGTCCTGCTGCGTTCCGTGGCATTGAGCAATGTGTCATCTGCTCCAGTGTGTGTGTGTGTGTGTGTGTGTGTGTGTGTGTGTGTGTGTGTGGTGGCATTAGGACTGAGGGGTGTGTGTGTGGTGGCATTAGGAATGAGGTGTGTGTGGTAAAGAATTGTTACAATATTGAAAATCAGATGATACTCGTCTTCTGCTTTTAATGATGCTTTCATTGCTGCACTCATCTGTATATCCATCCTCCCATCCATCAGTATAAACATCCCTCCGTTAATTCAGCCCCTATTTATCCATCAGTCTGTCTATCCATATACATCCGTTAATTTACCCCACCTACCTGTCTCTCTGATCCATCCATCCATCCATCCATCCATCTACCCTATCTACACGTCCATCCATCTATCATCCATACATTCATCTATCTGAAATAGATAATAAATCCCTGGTCCTCCATGGAGCTCCCTGGTCCCCGTGGAGCTCGGTGGTCCTCCATGGAGCTCGGTGGTCCTCCATGGAGCTCGGTGGTCCTCCATGGAACTCTCTGGTCCCTGTGGTCCTCCATGGAACTCCCTGGTCCCCATGGAGCTCGGTGGTCCTCCAATTAATTATCCTTTTCACCTCTCTTCTTTAGTCCATCCATCTGTCCATCCATCCATCTGTCCATTAATTCAACTCCTTTCCAATTGCTTTAGTGTGTTATTTCATTTTTTTGTGGTCCTGCCATTACATTTTCAATTAGGCTGCATTTTGCCGATGACCTGCCTGTTGAGAACTTGATTGCATCTTGCTTCATTCTTTTTTGGAACACTTAAATGGGCATTAGTCATGTTCGACAAACGCGTTTCACAGAAATGTGAATGAGTTGTTATTCCTTTGAAAGGCCTTAAAAAGCACTTTGTTGTGAAGGAATCTGCTGCGTACTTTCTGCTTTTCTTTTGAAAAGGCTCAGGTTTGGTCTGCTGAAGGAAGGAGATTCTGGAGCTGAACTGCTTGACGCTATATTGAACACTAAGCACGGTCATTATGTGATGTATACAGTTCCAGCAGCGTCTTTAGAAATATAAGTACCTCTCACTCTGTTAAACCGTTCAGCTGTGGTGAACATAATCTTGAATAGTCTTTTGAAGGTTTCTTCATATATATTTCACTTTTTCAGCAGACACAGCAGAGCTCAGAGCTCATAAAAAGTCTACCAGAGATCAAATACTTTTCACACTGTAGTCAGACAAAATTCTGTCAAATTCTTACTGTAGTCAGACAAAATTCTGACTGTAGTTGTACAAAATTCTGACTGTAGTTTGACAAAATTCTGACTGTAGTTTGACAAAATTCTCACTGTTTTCTGGCAAAATTATGACTATTTGGACAAAATTCTGACTGTAGTCTGACAATTCTGACTGTAGTCTGAGAAAAAATTTGACTGTATTTGGACAAAATTCTTACTGTATAGTCTGACAAAATTCTGAATGTAGTCTGGCAAAATTCTGACTATTTGGACAAAATTCTAACTGTAGTTTGACAAAATTCTGACTGTAGTCTGACAATTCTGTCTGTAGTCTGAGAAAAAATTTGACTGTATTTGGACAAAATTCTTACTGTAGTCTGACAAAATTGTTGTCTGACAAAATTCTGACTATTTGGGACAAAATTCTGACTGTAGTTTGACAAAATTCTGACTAGTCTGAAAAAATTCTGACTGTAGTTTGACACAATTCTGACTGTAGTCTGACAATTCTGACTGTAGTCTGAGAAAAAATTTGACTGTATTTGGACAAAATTGTTACTGTAGTCTGACAAAATTGTTGTCTGACAAAATTCTGACTGTAGTTTGACAAAATTCTGACTAGTCTGAAAAAATTCTGACTGTAGTCTGACAATTCTGACTGTAGTCTGACAATTCTGACTGTAGTCTGAGAAAAAAATTTACTGTATTTGGACAAAATTCTAAATGTATTTGGACAAAATTATTTTCAAAACCTGACTGCAGTAATATAAAATTGTTTTTGAGTTTTAAGCTCAGTCAAAGCCTTATTCTGCTTCTGGCTCATGCAGCAGAGTTGCCAAAGCTACAGGAGTGTGTGTGTTTTTGCATTTTTGATGTGTTGGATGATTTCTGTCATATGGCATTTACTGGACTGAAACTTTGTGCTTTTGCTTTAAGCTATTTAGTCACATGGGTTTGATGGATGGAGGTGCAATGCATGGCTGAAAAACCAAACCACATTCTGGGTCAAGTCCCTACAGAGATGGTGATGATGTTTTGGAAGTCAGTATCTTCATTCATGGCAAAGTGAAGTTTTGGAGTTTTCACCAGAATTGAGTCATTTATTTGATAAGTTTAAGCAGAAATGTTAGTGGTGTGACTGGGAATCTAGCTTTTATATTTTTATATATTTACTCCTGAATGACCAGTCACCAGTGCATTTGTATTGTTCATGGTTGTGTTTGTGAGCAGTTAAATTTGATTTGGATTGGTAGATTGGGACAGACGGCTGGTGATCTGTACTCCTAGTCTCCCTGGATGGAGCAGGGTTTAGTGTCAGGGTCCAAACGCCATGGTGACACAGTGTTCTGTTCACTGGTTTTATGGCAAAATGCATGACAGTAGATCAGACAGAAAGCAATGACTACTTCTTTAATAAACAGACTATTTTCTTATGTTGTGTCTTTAATTTTGGATAGTGCCCCCATAATTTTTCATGATAGTGATGTTAGATACATCTAAGCATATTTACACCAATCAGCCACAACATTAAAACATGTTTGCTAATATAGCTAATATGCTGTTGGTCCTTCATGTGCCACCAAAACCACTTTGACACTTAGAGTAAAGTACTCTACAAGACCTCTGATGGTGTCCTGTGGTGTCTGGTGCCAAGATGTTGTCAGCACGTTCAAGTCGTGAGGTGGAGCAACCGCAGATCACGCTGGTTGTTCTGGCACCTCCCACAGATGCTCATTAGAATTAAAATCTGGGAAATGCTGAAGGAAGCTTCTGCTAAGTACCAATGTTGATCAGGAGCACCCAAAAACCACTGGTTCTGGTTCTAACACTACATCAGTTGAATAGGTCTTGTCATTCTTCTTGGTCCACACATGAGGCTTCTTCTTTGAAAGACATCAGCTGCATAATGTGCTTTTGGGTGGAGCAGGAGTGCAGAGTGACTTGATTTTGGGTGGAACAGAGATCAGAGTGCTGTGATTTTGGGTGAATCAGGGAGCAGAGTGACATGATTTTGGGTGGAGCAGGGAGCTGTGTCATAATTTTGGGTGGAGCAAGGAGCTGTGTCATGATTTTGGGTGGAGCAGGGAGCTGAATGACATGGTTTTGGGTGGAGCAGGAAGTGGAGTAATGTTATTTTGGTTGGAGCAGGAATGCTGTGACATGATTTTGGGTGAAGCAGGGAGCAGAGTGACTTTATTTTGGGTGGAGCAGGAGAGCAGAGTGACATGATTGTTGGCACAGCAGGAAGTTGAGTGACGTGACTTTGGGTGGAGCAGGGAGCTGAATGATGAAATATGTAGCATTGGTGTTCCCTCTTGCGCTGATATTTCTCCCACAATGCTCCAGTGTAACACTGTACTAACCCATAATGCAACTAAATTATATCACTGTAAATAGAAAACCTGGAGTGGAGCAGAGTTGAAGCCGAGTAAATACAAAACGTGTTGAGCAGTGAGTGAGCGGGGAGCGGAAAATAGAAAACCTGGAGCGGAGTTGGGAGCAGAGTGACCAAAAGAAGTGTTTTCAGTGAGTGCATTACTGCTCCACTCTGCTCTGGGTGCATGTTTACTACTTGAGCCACACCCACTATCTAAGGCAATGGAGTCTTGGTGGCAAGCTCTGCATCAGCAGCCTCATCATTTGGTACTACGTCAAGATGGGAATCAGCTTGTACTTTGGTGATGAATCTGTGATGTGTTTTTTAGACAGAACCCTTTATAGCTGTATGAAAAATGAAAATGTGAAGATGTAGAAGATTTGTTCTCACTGGAATGGTCCCAGGCTCTTGTCTTGGCTGGGGGCTGTTCTCACTGAGAGATCTGGGAGCTGAGGAGGCCTCACTTGTGTGACCTAATTTGCCTGTCACTGTGAGACCTTCCTCAAGAATGATTAGCGTCCATCCACGGCTGATCCTTTGAAAGGTTTAATGAGCATGAAATGCTCATAAAACCTTGCTAAGATTGTGATTGGAGTAGATTTATAGATCAAGACATAATGGAAGCCCTCTGCCTGACCTCTGGGCATGTATACTAGAGCGTGATGGGGTTGAATCTAATATTTAGGGGGCCTGAATCTAGGTGCAAAATTTTAAGCACCACTGAGTAACTCGTATACAAGATTATGACCAAATTCTTGTATCTACACTCATCCATTTGATCCGGTTTGGTGGGACCAAATGACACAAAAACACTTATATAACTGATTTTATCCTAAAAACAAAACTAAACATACCACGGAAGCCTTAAGGGATCTACTTTTCAAACATTTATAGCTTAAATCTAAATATATGTTTAGATATTTGTGAGAGGAGCTTAAATAAGCAGAGACATGTTTTTCAGAGCGAGTCAGACAAATGATGATCTGTCATTCATATTATAATGATATGGTAATTATCGACATTCCATTTGTGGATTAGTGGCCATGGAATGTGTGGAATGTGCAAAGACCCCCCCCCCATCACACAATAGACCTCTCACCTTCCGTGTTCATGAATATTGATGGATCTCATGAATATTCAGTGTAGGGTTACATACCTACACCTACCTACCTATCTATGTATAAAATTCAGGGAAATTCCATTTAACATTCCTGAAATGTTGGCACAAAATGCCATATTTATTCTCCATGGAGAATGTGTGTTTTGGAAATATTGATGTATTTCCAACACTAAATGCTTAGCAAAACAAACATTTTAGGCCAGGCCTTTCTGGACCCCCCTCCCACCCACAAGGGAGGCCTCACTGGCCCCCCAGCTGTGAGCCTCTGGACAGGGTCTCGCGTGTGATTGTGAGCCCAGCTGCATTTTAAGCTGAAGCAGCTTTAATCAAGTCCTGAATTTCAATCAGGATCTGAACATCCAGCGCTTGCCAGCATCTCATTGTTCTGTAATTATTTCACACCTGTTCTAAAGCACAAAGAACCGGACCACCACAGAGACGACCTCGGAATGTCCAAGCTCATAATTATACACAGCAGAACATAAAGCACCCAAAAGACTCCATACTTAAAGTTACACTTTAAACTACAACTACCTCCACCTACCTACCTACCTACCTACCTAACTACACCTACCTACCTACTTACCTAACTACACCCACCTACCTGGCTACACCTAACTACACTTACCTAACTACACCTACCTACATACCTACCTGTTGGTTTTGGTTGTATGAGATTGGTTTTGGTTGGTGTGTTGGTTTTGGTTGTATTGGGTTGGTTTTGGTTTGGTTTGGGTGTGATGGGTTGGTTTTGGTTGGATTTGGGTGTCTTGGCTTAGTTTTGGTTGGGTTTGGGTGTGTTGGATTGATTTTGGTTGTATTGGGTTAGTTTTGGGTGTGTTGGGTTGGTTTTGGTTGGATTTGGGTGTCTTGGCTTGGTTTTGGTTGGGTTTGGGTGTGTTGGGTTGGGTTTGGGTGTGTTGTGTTGGTTTTGGTTGTATTGAGTTGGTTTTGGTTGGGTTTGGGTGTGTTGTTGGTTTTGGGTGTGTTGTTGGTTTTGGTTGTATTGAGTTGGTTTTGGTTGGTTTTGGATGTTTTGGATTGATTTTGGTTGTATTGGGTTGGTTTTGGGTGTGTTGTGTTGGTTTTGGTTGAATTGAGTTGAGTTGGTTTTGGTTGGGTTTAGGTGTGTTGGTTTTGGGTGTGTTGTGTTGGTTTTGGGTGTGTTGTGTTGGTTTTGAATGTGTTGTATTGATTTTGGTTGTATTTGGTTGGTTTTGGGTGTGTTGTGTTGGTTTTGGTTGTATTGAGTTGGTTTTGGTTGGTTTTGGATGTGTTGGATTGATTTTGGTTGTATTGGGTTGGGTTTGGGTGTGTTGGGTTGGTTTTGGTTGGGTTTGGGTGTCTTGGGTTGGTTTTGGTTGGGTTTGGGTGTGTTGGGTTGGGTTTGGGTGTGTTGGATTGATTTTGGTTGTATTGAGTTGGTTTTGGGTGTGTTGGATTGATTTTGGTTGTATTGGGTTGGTTTTGGGTGTGTTGGGTTGGTTTTGGTTGGATTTGGGTGTCTTGGCTTGGTTTTGGTTGGGTTTGGGTGTGTTGGATTGATTTTGGTTGTATTGGGTTGGTTTTGGGTGTGTTGTGTTGGTTTTGGTTGTATTGAGTTGGTTTTGGTTGGGTTTGGGTGTGTTGGATTGATTTTGGTTGTATTGGGTTGGTTTTGGGTGTGTTGGGTTGGTTTTGGTTGGATTTGGGTGTCTTGGCTTGGTTGTGGTTGGGTTTGGGTGTGTTGGATTGATTTTGGTTGTATTGGGTTGGTTTTGGGTGTGTTGTGTTGGTTTTGGTTGTATTGAGTTGGTTTTGGTTGGGTTTGGGTGTGTTGGATTGGTTTTGGTTGTATCAGGTTTTGGGTGTGTTTGATTGGTTGAACCTGATGGTTTTGTATGTTAATTATAATATCCTACAACACTGAGGCCAGTGAACCTCTGAGTTTTATATCTGGACCATGTTGTACCTTTAAGAGTACTTTTACAATGTTTAACTGTGCTGTGCCTGTTTTCTGATGTTCATTTAATTTAGAAGCCAAAAGTTTGTGCCTGTAAGCCCTCTGTGCTTTCACTCTGCATACAGACACCTCATAACGTGTTACAGAACAGGCTGAAGGAAGGACATTGTGGCTGCTTTATTGGCCTGTGCCGAGGTGCCTGTATTTAATGATACTATCTATAGAATCGTCTGCTGCTTTTCGGCATCAGCTCTTCTGTACAACTATTGTAGAGTCCTTCTGCAGAGTGAGAGACACAGATATGGGATGTGGCCTAGAGACTTCATTAAAAGACTCATCTAGTGATGAGTTGGGTTTTTGTTTATGTTGGGTGGAGTTTTAGGTGGAATGAGTTGCAGTAGTCAAGTCTTGAGATGACAAAAGACTGGACAAGCACCCGGGTGGCATCCTGGATTAGAAAGAGTTGGACCTGTTGAAGAGATTTTGATGTAACAGTGTTCACTCAATACTCATCCCTGACACTTTCCTTGTTACACCTGTGTTCATTATAGAGGTTAACTGGTTTACTGTGGGGCATCAATTGCTCTCTACCAATCACTGGAATCGTCATTCCCCTCTGGCATCATTGGCCCATGTGGCACTCAATGTAGGACAAGTTCATTCTTATTACATCTTCACTATGGGAGTGCTAGAACATCCCACAAAGTGAGCAGTTTCTGAGATGCTACCACCACCATGCTTCACCCGGTACCCTTTTGTCATGCCCTATTGAACATCAGTCAAATCACATCATTTGCCCAAGATGATGGATTTAGACTCCAAATTTTTAATTCCAAACCAGGGGTGATCATAATGTTCTAATATGACTGTGTATGTTGCTATATATTGCATTATAACTTGGTCCTGATGTGCAATACACAGTTCTACTGTGCAGGTGTACAGACAGACTAGATTTGCTAGATTTCCTGGCAGCTGTTAGAAGTAACAGTGGTTTGGAGTCATAATCCCCTCCTGCTGTCTTCCTCCAGCAGCAGCTGGTGTAGGAGGTGCAGGAGGCTTGGGCACTGAACCTTGGTGATGTGCTGGGCTGTCCACACCACCCCCTGCAGGGCTTTCTACTCAAGAGCGGTGCAGTTCCTATATGATGTGGTGATACAGGCAGTCAGGATGCTCTCTATATTAGCCGTGATATTACTTGGTATTAGATTAAAGCTAGTGGTATCACACATCCACAACTGATGGGCACAGACCAGAAATGAAAAGAAAATGAAAAGAAAATGAGAGATTCTTGGTTAATTCCCTGTAAAGCTCAGACACTGACCTACGAGATTGAGATTGACCTCCTTATTACGCATCTTTAAATTCCTCAAAATGGAGAAATTGAGTGTCTAGTTTTATTGAGGTCAGATGGTCTCCTTTCTTCTCTCTCTTGCCCTCCCTCATGCTGACGAATGGAGTCAAATGCCAGCCTCGCCACAGAACTAATATCTTTATCTCTGGAATATTCCGTTAAGTGTTGAATCAATCACAGTCCAAGACCCAGTGCACTCAAGGCTAATGCAGGCTGATTTCATAGCATCCTCTGCCAGAGAGGGAGGAGACGAAGCGGAGAGCATTACAAACCAGGGCCCTTCCGACCTGAATGGGGAAAGACTGCATAAACACAAAGACACTGAGAAATGAATTGGAATGAGATTTCCTGTCAGATTTGGAGTGGAGTTCATGAGCATTTCGATTACACTGTCACCCTGCAAAGGCGTTATTGTTACCACCTTCCGTTTGGGCATTTTAATATTTATGCTGTTATCCATGCAAGAGGTCGTTTGCTTTGTGTTGACATGTTTGATTAAGTCATAAAGAAAGATTATTATTATTATTATTATTATTATTATTATTATTATTATTATTATTCCTTCTAACAAAGGCTGTATTTAATAATTAGTCCTGAGTTGCTCAGCGGGCTAAGACGTTGACACTATGACAAGACCATCACAAGTTCGAATTCCGGTAATGCTGTTCACCAACGACAGCCGGGGTCTGAGAGAGTAAACATTGGCAGTGCTCTCTCTGGGCAGGTAGATGGCGCTCTCTCCTCATCACTTTCACACTACAATGTCTGCTGGCTCAGGTGTCTACTGATTGGTCCATCAGAGCTGGGAATCCTGCGCTTTCCTCCGAGCGTGTTGGCTCCCCAGTGACGGTGTATCAGCGGTAGTTGGAAAAGAGGCGGTGTCTGCATCACACGCAACAGAGGAGGCTTGTACTTGTGTTCACCCTCCTAGAGTCAGTGACATGGTAAAGTGATGAAGGCCCCTAGTGGATGGGATGAGTTCATTGGCCACTACTACATGGGGAGGAGAAAAATTGGCAAAATAATAGAAATAAAATTATAAAAAATAAAATCATCGCATTTGTCATCGTTGTTTTTTTACTAAAATGTTGTTGTTGATAAAGATACTATAATTATGACCACTGGAATTCCCAGGTTTGCAGAAAAAAAAACCCTTCTTGTGAGCCATTAGAGAGGTAATGTGATGTAAATGAGAGTCTGTAGGGTTAGGGTGTAGGGTGCATGTCGTAGGGAGAGTTTTGTTTTGGTATTCGGGCTTGGCCGCTCGGCTCGATTCGGCCTCGGCCACTCGCTTGGCTCGGCTCGAGTGTGTGTGTGTGTGTGTGTGTGTGTGTGTGTATACGCGCATGCAAGCCTGTAGCATGATTCCTGCTCTATTATTATATATAAATATTTTTTTCCTTTGTGGAAAGAGGACTTACCCTCAGTAAAACTGAGTGAGAGTCTCTGTGAGACAGAGTGTGTGACGATGCACTTATTTGCATGACAAGCGAAGCAGAGCAGCAGACAATGGCTGGTTAGTGGCTCCAGCATTCCAGCGCGGGGGGAAGAAACTATGAAAAATTTAGTCAGTTTGGGAATTCTAGTATTAATACTAAGACAACAAGGTTAAAAAACCCTATAAAAAGGTTACTGAAGCTCCCACAGGAACCTCTTAATTACATCACTGGGTTTCATCAAGCTACAATCTTCAGTTCTGGGGACCACAATGAAAATATCCTTCCGTATATTGGGGCAGCCGTGGCCTGGTGGTTAGGGATCTGGTCTTGTGAGGTCGCCGGACAGGTCGATGCCCGGACAGGTCATGACTGAAGTGGCCTTGAGCAAGGAACCTAACCCCTAACTGCTCCCCGGGCACTGTGGATAGGGCTGCCACCACTTCGGGCACATGTTCTTACAACTTGGTGTCTTCACTAGTGTGTGTGCTTCACTTCATTACAGCAGCGTTCCTGATTATGGCGTTGTGGCAAGGTGAGGAAATTTGCTTTGAGTATCCAGCTTGGTGCCATTGTGTTTGTGTTTATGACTGAACTGGAGGAGAAAACTGGGTCAGAATCCAAAAAACTCCAAACAACTTTGACTTGAATAGTCCCAGCAGAATATTTCAAGCTTCCGTGTGTGTGTGTGTGTGTGTGTGTGTGTGTGTGTGTGTGTGTGTGAGTCTCTCTCAGCATGTGGTTTATTTGTTCTGTATACTGCTGGTTCCTGTGTACCCATGTCCAGAACAAGAGGCAGCTGGACTTCAGCAGATCGATATGGCAAGCACCAGGTCAGGACGATCGATGCATTTACACTACAGGCCTTACCAGGGGAGAGTGAGAGAGAGTGTGTGTGTGTGTGTGAGAGAGAGAGAGAGAGTGAGTGAGAGAAAGAGAAAGAGAGAGGTGGGGTAATGGGCAGAGCTATTTTTGGCGTCAGGATGGTAGAGATACTCTAACACATCCCCCCTGTTAAAAGCAGCAGTGAGGAAATGGCATGTAAATGCGAAGCTGTCCTCAGTGAACTGTTAGGTTGTGACAAACCTGGTGGCACATTTCTCACTGGCCAGGTTTCCATCCACACATTTTGCAAATTTATGAGCATTTACAGAATTCTGACAGCAAAAAAAATGCTTTCCATCCACCTCAGTTATGAGAGGAAATGTGAATGTTGCAGCCTTCCGTTGCTCTCAAAGCTCTTGTCAGAGCTTTGCCAAGGACGCTGACCCCATAAACATGGCCGACCCTGGCTTTTGGACTTAACAGCCTCTTCTGGACATGGTTAATAATGCTTAAATGAATGTGACTCTGTATTGTAGAGTTTGCCAAAGTCATCCCAAGTTTTATCGACTTCCCAATGTAGTACTAGCCAATTAACCCATCCCATCTGCTAGTGGCTCTCCCCATCACTTTACACTGTCCCTGACTCTAGGAGGGTGAAGCCTCCTTTGTTGCGTGTGATACAGCCACCGCCTCCTTTCAAACTACTGCTGATACACCATCACTGGGGAACCAACACGTTCGGAGGAAAGCACAAGATTCCCAGCTCCGAATGGACCAATCAGTAGACGCCTGAGTCAGCGGACATTGCAATGTGAAACTGATAGGGAGAGTGAGAGTGCCATCTACCCGCCCAGAGAGAGCACTGCCAATTTTTGCAGAATGACCGGGATTCAAACTCGTGATCCTCTGGTTATAGTGTTGGTGTCTTAGCCCGCTGAGCCACTCAGGATGCAGTGCTATCTGAGGGATTGGAAATCATGATTGTTCAACTTAGGCTTGTGCCCTTGCTCTTTACACACTGAAATTCCTCCAGATTCCTTCAATCATTTAAAGATATTATGCACTGTTGAGGAAGAAATATGCAAATCAATTCCAATCTTTCTTTGATTGTTTTTAAAGAGTTCAGTCATTTTCTCACACAAAATGAAGATCTTCTGCTCATCTGTGTTCCTCAAAGACTGCTTTTGTTCCTGTTGACATCAACTGTTTCAGATCACATTAAACACCCGGAATTGCCCTGACCTATTTCTTATACTGTCCCAACTTTTTTGGGAGCTCGAAATCACCAAAATGCAAATACATACAGACCACAAAGACTAATGTATGTGAAATATCTATGAAACAGACCCAGACGGTAAGATCCAAAAGGAACCACAGGGTTTAATTTCTTTGCCTCGCAGCCAAATCCTGGCATTACAGCTGTCTTTCACAAGGCTTGTCCTCAAATAATCTATCACGTCCTGTCTGCCAGCTTGGGAAGCGAGAGTGTTGTCTCTGAGAGCAAAGCTGATGAAGACGGATGGCTCCTGAGTAGGTGTAGACGTGGTTGTTTTGATAGCTCTCAGATCGCATCTATCTTCCGGCTCCAGGATCTGTGGCATGCCTCCAGGCTGCGTTTCTCGCTAGCCTACACACAGGCATGTAGGAAAATGCCCTGAGGGAGGGGTTGGTATGGCTTTGCTGTAGTGACGTTGTTCGGAGAGCGATAACTGTCAGCTGGGCTTAGTTCTATTTGATTTATTTTCAGCACTTTTGAAGATAAAAGGCAGGTGTTGTAGATGCTGCTTCTCAAATCCTGGCCTGGAGAGAGAGTTTTGTGTTGTCCCTGCTCAGTTTTTTTTTTTTTTACCCCAATGGGCTATCGACCCACTCATTCGCTAGGACTCTACATATCTCTTGTATTGTCTGGACTCTAAACTCAAATCAAATCAAGTCAAATATATTTATAAAGCACTTTTTACAACTGTTGTTACAAAGCAGCTTTACAGGGTCAATAATAACAAACACCAAATCATTAATCCCTAATCCCCGGTGAGCAAGCCAACGGCGACAGTGGCAAGGGAAAACTCCCTCAGAGCTGGAGGAAGAA
>BRDA01048924.1:0-13304 GCA_036984385.1 Crenuchus spilurus | reverse complement strand
CAGGAGCTCGGGCCGACTGTCTTATTACTCTGAGCACCTGGCGTGTTGGTAACAGGAGCTCGGGCCGACTGTCTTATTACTCTGAGCACCTGGCGAGTTGGTAACAGGAGCTCGGGCCGACTGTCTTATTACTCTGAGCACCTGGCGTGTTGTTAACAGGAGCTCGGGTCGACTGTCTTATTACTCTGAGCACCTGGCGTGTTGTTAACAGGAGCTCGGGCCGACTGTCTTATTACTCTGAGCACCTGGCATGTTGTTAACAGGAGCTCGGGCCGACTGTCTTATTACTCTGAGCACCTGGCGTGTTGGTAACAGGAGCTCGGGCCGACTGTCATATTACTCTGAGCAGCTGGCGTGTTGGTAACAGGAGCTCGGGCCGACTGTCTTATTACTCTGAGCACCTGGCGTGTTGGTAACAGGAGCTCGGGCCGACTGTCATATTACTCTGAGCAGCACCTGGCGTGTTGGTAACAGGAGCTCGGGCCGACTGTCTTATTACTCTGAGCACTTGGCGTGTTGATAACAGGAGCTCGGACCGGCTGTCATATTACTCTGAGCACTTGGCGTGTTGATAACAGGAGCTTGGGCCGGCTGTCATATTACTCTGAGCACTTGGCGTGTTGATAACAGGAGCTCGGGCCGACTGTCTTATTACTCTGAACACCTGGCATGTTAGGCTGTAGCTGTGGTTAGCCACACAAACGTTTAATCTAAATCCTTCACATGACTTTTTGTTTCAGTGACAACACGGGCTAACTGACGTAGCATGTGGATAACTTAGCTATGTAATCAGCTAATAATCACAGCTTTAATCATTCAGCACTAGACGTTTTTATGATATGCTTGTGACATGAAACAGGAGAGTCATTATTTACATAATATTTAAATAAACTGCTTTCATGTCATTATATTAATGATGCAGTACTGTATCCCACTTACAAACCATATCTAACCAAAACCCTCTGACTACAGTGTAAAATAGCTTTTAGGAGATGTTTTACACCCACAGCACTCAAACAAGAGGGAGATTACAGTTTTTTACGGTTTAAAGAGTTCACAGCTGTCAGGAACAGAGCATAAGACCAGGACATCCATAAGACTGACAGACACAGTACCTACACCTTCTTATTCTGACTACTGCTCATTTACCCACTACACAGCCTGTGACACGTCATACACACCGAGCAGCCACAACATTAAAACCACAGAAGAAGAGAGTTACACTGATAATAACATTTACACACACCAGTACTCAGAGAACGAGTCTACATGAGTCCGACGGTAATCCGAGTTCTGTTTTACAGCCAGCCAATCAAATCACAGAGTTAAATAATGATCTGTGTGTCTGTCTACCTCATGTCAAAGCTTCACTGAGCCACTTTACCTGTAAATATGAGCTTACATCATCAGCGTCGTGTCTTATCTCACAAGGGCCTGTTAAGCATCACTCACTTAGAGATCAGACCTTCCTCCAGTCTGCTGTTCCCGTGATCAGATAAATGTGATGCTGCTCAGATCATGACTGGATGTAAACACACTCAGTCCAGCTGGATGCTGGAGAAAAGTAGACCAGCACACAGACCTGTGACTGACAGGAGTTATGGACAGTCAACTGGGTTAAAGTGGGTCAGCAGTGGTCAGTACCGACCAATGCTTAACTCAATTTGCCCAAATTCTCCAGATTTCAATCCAGCTGAGGATCTGCGGGATGTGCTGGAAGTCTGTGGCAGCTCCGCCTGCTGCTGTGGTCCGTCGGCAGTATTGGACGCGTCTGTTGTTTGGTGTGTTGAGGATGTTTTGATGGCACGTGGAGGACTGACAGCACATTATTAGCAGATCTTATTTGTTGTCTGATTGCTGTGTTTTATTGGTAACTGCTGGAATGTTTGTTGACGCTGTGGAATCTTTGACATTTCAAATGAGTGAAATTCTTAGAGAATTGGGCTGAACCGCTCGGCTTTTAGAAACTAGTCTCTTACTGCAGACTTGTGTAAGTGCCATTATGTCTGACCTAGTGGCACAGAAGGCTCTTCCAGTCTCTTCATTCAGAGCTTCTGCAGGCAGGCTTAACTTCCTTGATGAGCTTATTTCAAGGCCCAGAAAATACAAGCGGTGCTCCTGTGTGAACTGCTACTGTTTCCCTGGGATTTGGCACTCCTCTAGAATATCATAATAATGCTATCTCTCTCTCTCTCTATCGCTCTGCTCTTCTCTCTATCGCTCTGTTTCTGGCTGTGCTCGCAGGGGGTTATAACACTATCAAAGGCAGCCTCCCTGCAGTTCTGCTCAATTACATGAAAGGGCTTTAAAACCACCGTCCGAAGCCAGCAAGGTCAGCGCTGCCTCTCGCTCTCCTTACGTTTAGCAGGGTTAGCGGATTAGCTTGGGGCAGGGCGCGGGGGGATATATCGAAAAGCTGCCCAGGTGGAGGTTTGCTTTGCTTCGGTTTGTACAGATGTAGCCCCCGTACCTCCAGACTCTTTTTCCATCATTCTACATTATCAGTGATGCAGCTTAATTTGTGTTTTGATGATTAAAGTGATTCATTATACGAGTAGCCTTCCAGCTTCAACATTAAACAGGCCAACGTCTACAGTTATCTTATCTTACTGAAGTCTATTTCTGAAATCTGTGTGGTTTAATGTACAGAAATAGTTCCCCACCCTGCTTTATTCTTCAGGATTAATCAGGATGTCTTTACTTTAAAGGTGCCCTAGACTGGAAATCTGCATTTTTCTTTGCTGTACTTTAATAAAGAGAGTCTAGTTAATTAAGAAACAGCCCCAAACTTTACGTACAGCAGCCCGACATCCATCATCATAGTTACAATCCCCACTCACGACTGGACAAGCATCCACTCAACACCTTTTCCGTTCATATCAGCTTGTTTATTCACTCACATCCTCTCTCAGACACTTCTCTACCATGCTGTGCTCCTGTTGGATACTGTTTGAATGGTCATTTGCTTAAACGAGCTACACGCCATGTTAATCATCATTAAAGACGTATAAAATATAAGTACTTCTACACTATAAACAACAATAAACCCTTTGAGGATATTCTGACTGATGTGGCACTGTATACAGTACACCATGACTACAGCCGTCCTCCAGTGCAGCACCGCATTCCGACCTCATCAGCGTGAAGCTGAGTGTGTGCTCTGAATACTTTACACAGTATCTAGTACCGGAATCTCAAACACTGTAAGCAGGAAACATTCCGTTGTCCACAGGATGCTGTGGTAAGTCTTCTCATCCTTCCTCTTTTACAGCACGTTGCCTCAAGTCCATCCACCACAGTAAATAAAATTCATATTTCAGGCTCGTCGTAGCTGCAGGGCAGGGGGTCCAATCTGTGCCCGCAAAGGGCCGCTGTGTCTCCAGGCTTTCATTCCACACAAGCCACCGCACACCTGATACTAGCTGTTTAATTATTTGGTCTCAGACTTCAAACAATTGATCTCGCATGCTCCTGCATGGTGGAAGGGGAACCTGCAGCCAGACCGGTCCTCTGTGGATGAGATTGGACCCCGGTGCTCTGGGGCGTTCTGTACCAGTCTCTGGTGAACCCGTGTTATTATGAAGTGCCATAAAGGTCATTCTAGCTGCTATCGTAGGGACAGTTTGGGGCTTTGGGCGTCTTGTTCATGATTGTCTCCATCCATCTTGTTGGTGATCGTCTTCCCAAGCATCACACGTCTTCTTCCCTTTAATCTGAAGTTTCTTTGTTTCTCCTAAAGTTCACAGACGTTCATGTTGTCCTGTTTCTTATTGTCCAGAAGACAATTTAAGATTCATATCAGCACTCTGGAGAAGTTCTCTTCCACACTCCGACCCTCACACCTGTACACCTGAAGTTCCGTCCTACATGATGCTGACGTGGCCCAACAGGTTTCCTCCACAGCTTGTGTTGCCACCTGCCAAACCGCCATATCTGGACGTTTCCTTACGTTTGAGATGTAAATACTACATCTGAAGGAAAAAGAGGGGGGCACGGTGGCTTAGTGGTTAGCACGTTCGCCTCTCAGCGCTGAGGTCTTGGGTTCGAGTCCCCATCTGAGCGGAGTTTCCATGTTCTCCCCGTGTCTGCGTGGGTTTCCTCCGGGGTCTCCAGTTTCCTCCCACAGTCCAAAAACATGGAGGTCAGGTGAATTGGGTACTCTAAAAATTGTCCGTAGGTGTGTCTGTGTGTGTGTGTGTGTGTCACCCAGCGATGGACTGGCGCCCTGTCCTGGGCTTAGTTGAATAGTGTAATGCCCTGCCCTGCGCCCAGTGAGGGGGTAGGGGACTAACCGCGACCCTAATAAGGATTAAGCGGGTGTGATAATGAATGAATGAATGAAGGAAAAAGACGTGTCTGCTCATACAGAGAACAAATGACTGACGTGTCAGGAGTCATTTCCTGCAGTCCTGCGTCTGCGGAGAGTCAGAGGGAAGGAAGGGGGTGGCCGTGTGGTGCTGGTGTGTAACGGATGCAGGCTCAGGTGCTGGGTGCGCTGCGCTGGTTTTTATGTCGTTTTAATGGCACCGGCTAGTGCGGCGGGGGGAGAAAGCTGCCGTTGGGCATGTGATGGATGGATAGGCAGATTGTCTGACGGATGACTACACGGGTACGGCTGATAAGATCTGTGTCTTTTTTATGCCACAACCACATGAAGGACGGGAGGTGCAGGAAAAGGTTTCATCATAAATATGACTAATTTATTTCCCCGGAGTCAGTTACTGAGAGCGAGGATGTGAGCGCGGAGTTAGAGAAAGAGGAGACAGAAAGAGAGAGAGAGAGAGAGAGACAGAGAGAGAGACAGACAGAGAGAGACAGAGAGAGAGACAGACAGAGAGACAGAGAGAGACACAGAGAGAGAGAGAGAGAGAGAGAGAGAGACAGACAGAGAGACAGACAGAGACAGAGAGAGAGAGGAGAAAGAGGAGAAAGGAGAGACTGACATAGAGGAATTGAGAGCAGAATGGAGAGGAATGGGTGAAGCAGATAAAGGAAAGGAAGGGAGGGGATGTAAGAATAGAGTGGAGAAATGATAATCACGGTAATTTGTCCTGAGAGAGAGTGAGTGAGGGAGTGAAAAGAGGAAGGAGTGGCAGAGACAGAAAGAATGAGAGAGGTGGCGGTGACACAGAAGGAAAGGAACTGCTTAACTCTGTTCTAAGGCTGGAAGCTTATTATTTATGTGTGTGTGTGTGTGTGTACGTGTGTGTGTACGTGCTGATGCCTTTGCATCATCCATTACACAACCACACACTCACTCCATCTGTTTCTCTGTCTCTTGCCTCCCTCTATCACACACACAGGTTTGTTTTCACACCTTGCCAGGACATGGTGGCACACCCACAGTGCCCGTGTTTTCAGTAGTTTTCAGCCCGTTCCACTCCTCCACAGCTCAGTACTGGGGGACTTTATGCCCCTCTCGTCTGGCAGTAGGCATGGTGCCAGTATTCTATGGGCAGAAGACCTGGACAGGGACTAGACAGGCTGTGAATATCTGTGTGTGGTGCAACTTCTAAGTGCTAGAATACATTCAATAGAAGGTTGTCCACAAACTTTTGGACATGTAGTGCCACTGTCCATTCATTTAGCAGACAAGAGCACTACCCTTCAGTCTCTGAGTCTGGTCTATGGATCTGTGCCACTCCTTAGTCAAAGGGAGCTCCTAAAAAAGAGGCTGGAAAGCCTCCTTTCTTTCACCACTAACTGTTCTGTAGTGAAGCTGTAGTGAGACTGGACCTGTGATAAAGTCTCCCAACGGCATCACGGTGGTGCCCCTTAGGCCAGTGATGCCAGAGGGAAAACAACTCCACCGAATGGTACAGAGCAGTCAGAACACCACAGTGGACCAGTTCACCTCTGTACACACAGAATATCAGAATATTATGACCACATACCTAATAGTGCACTAATAGTGCACCATGCTTTCACGTAGAGAGGTAATAATGAAGAACGATGAGGAAACGAGTCCTGTAACTTCACACCTCTCCACCTCCATCTGGCCTGCTTTTAAAAGCGCTGTACCAGCCAATCATTCACGCCCAAAATAAAACACAAGTGCCCACGTGGGCCTCTTTCCCCTCGCTCACGGAAACACTTAGCGCGCGCTCCCGGCGCACTATAAACCGCATTTATTAAGCAACAGTTATGCTTTTATCATCCCGTAAAGCTTATTTATGCTGCTGTGACCGAGCCTGGGCCGTAAAAGCATGCAAAGTCAAGTCCGCCAGGTGATTATGACACAAATCTCACGCTCCTGTGAAGCATAATGACAACCCAACGCCGCAGTGTGACCCATCACCTGCTTCACGTAACACTACAGCACCCCTTCAGCGACACCAGCATCAGAAACGTCCTTAACAGCACAAACACATTCATTAGTCTGCCGCTAATCCTGATCCAAATCACTTAAGACGGCGTGTCTGAGAATGAATCCAGTCTGAAGTCCTAACGGCTGGCGTTAAAGAACAGCTTCTCAGTCCAGTGTAGTGTCAGATATGCTGAGAAATGAGGATAAAGGCTCAAATCTGAGACCACAGTCACGGTGCTGTAGTACCGGCCCTTTGGTGGCTGTGTTAAACCATCATCACAAAGCGGAGATGTGACTGATGTACAGGATGGTAGTGTACCTGTGAAGCATGGTGGAGGCAGCATCTCAGACACCATTAACTGTGTGACCAGTCAACACACCACAGTGGACCAGTAAAGTAAAAGCTCTGTATTGAACAGTAAAGTGTCGGGGATCACCGCTGAGCCTCTACAGGCCAGTGATGCCACTGTTAGGTAAGTTCAAAGGTCAAACGTATTGACACTCATGACTCAGGTAGAAGTACAGATACGGGTTTAAAAAGACTTTTATAAAAGTATCAACTTAAGCTCTTTACTCAAGTAAAAGTACAAAAGTTGTGGTTTTAAAACTACTTAAAGTATAAAAGTAAAAGTAATGTAAGGAAAACAAATGTCAAAACTTAGGCGGTGCCACAGGGGCATATAGTGCACTACCCTTCCCCCCCACTCCCAAAATACATTTTTCTAAAAGCCGGAATGACTATAATGTTATATTAAAATGGTAATGTTGAATTTTTTGGGATGTACTGGTTTCCTGTTTCAGCTGCATATCTGCCCCTTGAAAATGAAAACATTTTAATAATGTAAGAGTCATTTTTCGCTAAATGTATATTTAATAGTAATTATATTTCTATTCTGTGTTTTATGTTCTTCTGTGTTATTTAGGAGCATTATTTTAGTATTTAGAGTAAATCCTTTATTTTTCTGGCAATCGATTGCTTTCCCTGATTGCAAACTTACTCTGTGCTCCATTACTTTCCCCTGAGGAGATCAGGGCAGTAGTTTTAAGGTAGCACGAGGAGCTACAGTTTAGCCAGTTATGCTAAGCAACATTTTTGATTTATTCCTTTGTTATCCTGATAAAAACAATACAAACGGACTTGTGTGAAAAACAAGACAGAATAAACGTGTTTGAGGACGACACTTCTCTTTATGTTGTTTTTGGAGGATACTGGATCCGCAGGCACGAGTTAGAAACTTCAAGTGCTGCCTTAAAGCGCTGCGTTGTACTGAGCTTACTGCGGAGTGACGAGACACGTGACGTGCAGGTACCAATAAGGTATCAGAATGGTATTTGTTTATATTTATCATCCAACCACAGTCACATTCACTCTTTCTGGATGACAGTTTATCTGGACAGGATGTTTTTTAATGATGACAAACTGAAATGAAATAAGTAGAAATAAGGAGGCTGTGTTTAAAATGTAAGGAGTAGAAAGTACTGATAACTGCATGAAAATGTAAGAAGTAGAAGTAAAAAGTCTAAAATAATTACTCAGTAAAGTATAAATAACCAACATTTCTACTTAAGTATAGTAATGAAGTGTTTGTACTTTGTTACTTGACACCTCTGGGTAGGTTGTCACATATATCAGAGTATTATGACCTGATTAGGTCGTTTTCACACATTTTTAGTTAGAATCGTTCTGCTTGTTGTGTTAATGTCTGGATGTCCGGTACTTAACTTACTTATTGATAAATGAGGGCAGATCATGTCTGTGTCCACTCACACCAAGCACTGTAGGGTAAAAATAGCTTCCACTTTAACTGGACCCAGTACAATACCAGTGCAGTGCCTGGAGCAGACTGTGGTACTGATCCATTAGATCACAGAGTTCTGGTGAGGTATTGGTATGTCTGTACATCTCACTGGCTTTTCCAGTACAGTCACTGCGTTTGATTCCGGCTGTCGCTCGTGGCCGTCACATACATCACTCAGTTTAGTAGAGAAAAGCATAATTAATCCTCTTCAGCGCAGATCCCATTACCCCCAGTCTCTGGAGCCGCCACAGCCGTGTTTCCTGCTGGGAGGTTGCGCGGTCCTGATGCTGATGTTTTAGAGACATGGAAGGCTTGTTTGAATGCGTAAAGGAGCGTCCCGAGGGCAAGGCTGCCATGCGTGAAGGATTCCTGTGGGAAGATGATGGTGTGGTCTGTGTGGACAGCTGTAATTATTTGAACTCAGTTCAAAAGCACCGTGTCGGAAGTTGTGTCTCTTTCCTCCAGCGCTCGCTGTCTGTGACACTCGCACGCTTTGTCCATTTCCCCGCGATGGACGTGTACCCAGATCAGATAATTTGTCGACTGATGTGGCCGATCGGGTCTGATTTGAAAAGGAGAAGAGTGGGGACCAAAGCGGTCCCTCTGCCCGTGGACCTCCTTGATGTGGCGGACTCTGGATAGCAGTAACGGGCCGTGAAAGGGACCCTTGAAATTGGGCAATGCTTGAACTGAGCTGGGATTGTACACGCCCCCGGGTGCCATGTGAGGTGGTTATTGTGTGTGTGTGGGTGGGCGAGCTGTGCTAGTGATGTCCAGTCACACACAGTTATGTATGTATTAGGATGCAGATTGAAAGCAGGTGTTGAGTTTTCCGGCAGAAAGCAGCTTAACGTCACGCAGAAATTTAAAGTCATAACCTAGAACCAGGATAGAACAAGGTTCCAAATGAAAGGTTCCTCAAGCAAATCAAAGCTCACCTTTCACTGTGCCCAGGGCATTGTTGGGCATGTGTATTCAGAACTACATAGTTGGTCACAGTGCCAGGTGTGAATGTTTTTTTGAAAGTGAAAGTAAAGTTTGGTCTCCAGTATAAGCCTTATATTTATTACCCCCCCCCCGCCTTCCCCTGACCTGGTGTTGTGATTAACCAGCCTTATGTTGTCCTGAGAGTGTAACAAGGAACATAGCACTTACTATAATAATAATAATAATAATAATGATAATGATAATGATAATAATAATATTGATAATAATAATAATAATAATAATGATAATGATAATGATAATGATAATAATAATATTGATAATAATAATAATAATAATAATGATAATGATAATGATAATAATAATATTGATAATAATAATAATAATAATAATAATAATAATAATAATAATAATAATAATAATAATAATGGTGATGATAATAATAATAATAATGGTGATAATAATAATAATGATAATAATAATAATAATAATAATAATAATAATAATAATAATAATATTTATTATTGTATTGTTATTATTATTATCACTATTATTATTATTATTATTATTATTATTTTATAAGTGTATTAAATGCTGTCAGGTCGATTCTGACACCTGATGTCTATATGGATGGTGTTTCTGAGGATTCCTCTGATTGTATTCATCCGTCTGCTTGCTGGTCCTCTTCTATCTTCACCTGTTCCAGATAAGATGAGAGAAGTCCAGTTCTAGAGAAAGCTGAGCTTTGATCCAGTTCTTGTTTTCTTTGCTGTCTTCAGAGGCATCAGTGTTCTTCCTGTCCTGCTTTGTTATCGTGCAGGGTTCACATCGATACCTGTGACCTGCTGTAACACTGAGAATCACAGCGAGAGCAGATCAGCTTCAGGACGTCCAGCATCCTGAATGTAAACAGTGTAGGACATATTTAGAGAAGTTTTAGGAAGTAGACTGGGGGCAGTGCTGGGGCAGTTGCTGGACTGATGGAAAAGAGAACGAGGGACGTGGAGGGTCAGCAGGGTGACGTGGCATTGCCTCACGGGACGCTGGGTCTGTGTGCTGCGTTTAATGTCATTGGAGACTGTGGGTAATGGATCAGAAGCTCTGAGGGATGGGGATTAGTGGCTACAGCTCAAGCTACATGCTGACCAAGCTCTTGCTGGAGAGCAAATTAGGAGCAAGAAAACTGGGCTTCTGCTGCAAATAATTGGACAACACAAGCCGGAATAAGTTCTCTGGGTGGATGCAGTCGCCTAGAGGAGCGAAACCTCGGCCTGGTTTGTTTTTCACCCTGGACTCCGGGAGCAGGTGAGAATTGATACGAACGCTGGCCTGAGAAACTTCGTTAGGCAAGCGTGGCCTATTCGTCAGCGCTTTTTTGAGGAAAAAACCCAGGGGCCATCTTCTGCAGTGGAATCCATCAGCAGCACCCCAGCAGAGCGGGCGGGGGTGAACGATTTTGCTTTCCTTGTCATATGCCCTGGCAGAATGCCTTCACGCAGAATAATAGGAGTTAAAGCTATTCTTTTTGTGCACAGGCCTGGCAGCACGACAGCAGAGCAAAGCGAGAGAGAGGGAAGTGATTTTTATTCTAATGGGACTGTTCTCGGCAGGACTCTCAGTCTGCGCCTCCATCTCTGATGAATGTGGCCGTCGGACGGCCTGCTAGCACCGCGGGGGTCTCTCGTTCTCAACCACAAACCTGCCGTGCGCTCTCCCTCGCGTGCAGGGGCACAAGGGGGGAAAAGAACAGGCCAGAAAGCGCCTCAGAGCTGCATTTGTACCCGCCGAGAGGAAAAAACGCAGAATATCCGCATGAATGCACCTCCATTCCACTCACGACGCTGTTCTAACCGGACTCTGAGCGCCGCCTTGTCACTACAGACTGAGTGTCGTCTCAGAATATGAAACAGGACATCTCAAAGCTTTTTAGTGTTGATGTGTACGGATCACAGCTCAGGAAACAGTATAAACACTGTATCTCTCCCTCCTGAACCAGAGACAACATCACAAGGGTCTGACCAGAACCAGAACTGGACCTGAGTCATCATTTCAGCTCCTCGAGTCTGAGAGACCCACAGTCCAAGCTGTCTGAAGTCCAGTGTGCAGGTTCTGCAGTCTGTGATGGTTTGAGCTGCTGCTGTTGGTCCTACCAGCAGATCTTACAGCACTTCATGCTTCCATCTGCCGATACCCAGCAGCTGCCCACAGTGCCAACACTACTATGTGTGCCTTTGTGTGTAGTGTATATGACAGTACACTGACGTCATGTTACATCTGTAATCGTTTAGGCAGAAGTGTCATGTTTAAATATGCAAATGAGACACTAATTAAATATGCGGTACATAGAGCATCTGTAATAAGAGCTGTGGTACAGAACAGTGTTAGCAGATTCTACCTGAAGGCCAGTGGGAGGCCGCTGTAACTCCGCCCTGTCTGTAAGCAGTCAGTCATGTGACGGCACCTAAACTGCTTGTTGACAGAGCAGTCAAACGCTGTCCATCAGCGCGGCCAACCGTCGGCCGTCCACTGGACGTAAACAGCATCCGTCCTCAGCAGGTGTGCCACTCTAACCTGTGCATTTTAAAACCCATCGGCTGCCCCGCAGGGGGTAAGGCCAGCCACACACCGCCAATTTACCCCAACAGGCAGCACGTTAGCAGCACTGTTATTTCAGCTGAATTACTGCTGTGAGGGCTTTTACATTAACATGAGAGCAAAAGGACTCCGGATTACTCTATAACAGTATTTACAGCTCCAGCACCCAGAGAGAGAGAGACCGTGGAGCCTGAAAACACTGACACAATCACCTGCACCTCTCATTTAAGAGTCAAAGCCATTCTGTCTGCATAAACACCAGCCATGACATTACACAGGTGTATCTACACCCAGTCCTTCAGTGCTCAGGACCCCCACAAAACAGACTGCATGGTGGCTCATTCTCAGCACGGCAGTGACACTGATGTGGTGGTGATGTGTCAGTGTGTGTTACTGGAGTGTTATATGTTCATACCTTTCAGTCAACATGTCCTTTAAATATCACTGAGTAACTGTGCAGCTCTCAGATGCACAGACATTAAAGAGACTTACGGTAGTGCTCAGCAAGTACCCTGTTTATTTATATTAACCCCAACAGCCAAAAACCACTGTGAACAGCCAAAACCCCAACCAGAACAGCCCAAACCCCAACAGCCAAAAACCACTCTGAACAGCCCCACCTATTACAGCCAAAACACAACCACTCTGAACACCCAAAACCTCAGCCAGAACAACCCAAACTCAACAGCCAAAAACCACTGTGAACCCCCAAAAACCCACCCAGAACAGCCAAAAACACTCAGTATAGCCAGCCCCACCTATTACAGCCAAAACACAACCACTCTGATCAGCCAAAACCCCAACCAGATCAGCCCAAACCCCAACCCCAACAGCCAAAAACGACTCTGAACAGCCCAAACCCCAAAAAGAACAGCCAAAAACACGCAGTACAGCCAGCCCCACCTATTAAAGCCAAAACACAACCACTCTGATCAGCCAAAACCCCAACCAGATCAGCCAAAACCCCAACCAGAACAGCCAAAAACCACTCTGAACAGCCAAAAACCACTCTGAACAGTCAAAACCCCACCAATTACATCCAAAAACCACTCACTACAGACAAAACCCAACCAGTACAGCCGAAATCCACCTGATATAACAAAAAACTGCAACCATTACAACTCAAACCTCAAACACTGCAGCTAAAACCCCACCCATTACAGCCAAAAACCACTCAGTACAGCCAAAACTCAAAACCAGAACAGCAAAAAAACCACTCAGAATAGCCAAAACCCCACCTATTACAGCAAAAAAAACAGTACAGCCAAAACTCAAAACCAGAACAGCAAAAAAACCACTCAGTACAGCCAAAACCCCACCCATTACAGCCAAAAACCACTCAGTACAGCCAAAACTCAAAACCAGAACAGCAAAAAAACCACTCAGTACAGCCAAAACCCCACCTATTACAGCAAAAAACCACTCAGTACAGCCAAAACCCCACCTATTACAGCAAAAAAAACACTCAGTACAGCCAAAACTCAAAACCAGAACAGCAAAAAAACCACTCAGTACAGCCAAAACCCCAACCAGAACAGCAAAAAAACACTGAGTACAGCCTGCCCCCCAATACAGCCAAAACACAATCACTCTGAACAGACAAAACCCCACCAGCCCAAACCCACTCTGAACAGACAAAAGGCCGTCCTGTGCGCTGC
>BRDA01048923.1:0-10000 GCA_036984385.1 Crenuchus spilurus | reverse complement strand
AATAATAAAGTTACACTTTTATAATGTCTTTCACACAGCCAACACCGCTTTACAAATCAGGGTGGGGTGGGAGGGGGTACTTTGAGAAAAGATGGGGCTTTAGTTGGAACGAATAGAGGGTGGGGGCAGCAACACTAACAGACCTACCACACACAGAGGAACGCCTGAACCTAGGAATGGCCAGAAGACCAGAATCAGACCTCAGCTTGCATGATGGGCTTTAAGGATCGTACGGGAGTAGTGAGATAAGTGGGCCATGCATTGCTTTTTATAAGGATGTGCTCTGTAACTGGTAGTCAGAGTAGCTGATATGAGAGTATACTTCATATTGAATAAAAAATACTTTTGCTATTATGAACCATCTCGTTTACTTAGATCACAGCGTGCTGGCTTCTTATTAATTACCAGAACTCAGAAAACAGAAGCAGGGGGAAGAGCCTTTTCTTATACAGCCCCTCAACTCTGGAATAACCTTCCAAAAAATGGCCGGGACAACACTCTCAGCCTTTACGCCAAGGCTTCAGTTTATGTTTAGCTTTTGGCAATTAGTACTCTCCTTTAGACAAAGGCTGCAGATCCAGGGGTTCTAATAAACCCATACAGAACTAATTCCAACTCTGTCTTTTTCCGTGTGAGTGACTGTCCACTGGTCTGCCCCAACAGTGATGGAAAATTGACTACTATCTCTGCATGATGCCACCTTAGACCAGCTGCCCTCCATCAACTACTATGAGATGCTCCAGCTGCTCTTTACTACTGACCACACTAAAGTTTATGGTTAATTAATTGCTTAATTGCTGCTACTATTATTATAATTATTACTATTATTATTACTATTCTATCACTATATCAGTGCACCTGAACACTACAACAGCCTTTAGGTTTGTATGAAGACTGTCTATCAATAACTTGTGAGTAGTTGAGCAGGGTAGGACGGGTCCATGTGAGTCTGGTTCCTCCCAAGGTTTCTTCCTCCAGCTCAGAGGGAGCCTTGTCACTGTTGGTTTGCTGATTGGGGCTTCTGTGTTTTTATTATTACTCTGTAAAGCTGCTTTGTGACATCAGTTGTGAAAAGCGGTTAATAAATAAAAGACTTAAAGATGGAAAAATGCAGAATGTTTATAGATAACAGTGTGTCACAGCATCAGAAGCAGCATAAGCAAGTCTGAGATCATATGAAGTGAATGTGATGATTTAGAAGCACATTTTGAGTTATAAGCTACTTGTTAGCTATGTTAGAGTAAAGAGTAAAACGTCCCAACATGTCTTTGGGATAAATCATTGTTTTATGAATGTTTGGCCATTGTAGCATGAATAACAAGACTACATTCACAAGAAGAGCACGTTAGTGATTGTACATCCTCCAAACTCAAACGAGTTCCCATGCAGCCAGCAAACCACAACGAAAGAGAGCGAGAGGCAAATGAAAAGAAAGAAATAAAAAACAAAAGAGAGACTTGTGAAAAAGCCGCACGGGCCAGCGCAGCAAAAAACACTCGCATGATCTGAGGACGAAAGCAGCAATAAAGCTGGAGTCTATATAAAAGTGGCTTATTGTGTGTAGGAGCCCAGCTTCAGGAACTGTGTTTCCAATCCTGACCCAGAGAGAGAGTCAACCACACGCACCCTTAGATCTTTTACCGTTACACAATGTACGGACATGAGCCGAGTGCTCACACATACAAAAGCACTAATACAGGAAGTTCACATTACGATTAAAAACGGCGCAGCCATGGACGAAAGGTTAGAGACCAAAGGATCTGGGGTTCGAGCCCCAGAATTAGAATTCATGGCCCTTGAGGGCACCTCCAAGTGAGCAGTGCACCATTATTTTTTGTGTACTTGAGCTCAATCAAAACAAATAACAAGTATAAAAAGAACAATGGAATGTGCAGAACAGCGTTGCACAATATGTCATTTCTCAATTGTTAAGTATGCTGATATCTCAGAAGGTTGTATTATGAAAAAATCTTCCCATCCATCCCAGATCTAATAAAAATAACATTTTGGTAACAATATCCAATCCAAACATGGAGATCAGGTGAATTGGCTACTCTAAAATTACCCTGGTGTGTGTGTGAATGTGTATGTCTGTGTATGAATGTATATATGCCCAGATATGGTTGGCACTCTGTCCTGGGTGATCCCCCTAGTGCTGGATGCAGTCCTCCAGGTGGACGGTCGCTTCCGGTTGAGAGTACACTGTGCGCGACTGGCTGCCATTTCTCGCCGGAGTGTGTGTATGAAGTGTGTTGGTTGTAAAGCGTCCTTGGGTGTCTAGAAAGGTGCTATATAAGTGTAACGTGTATGTATGTGTGTATGTATGTATGTATGTAATATTACAGACAAGTGTGTAGTCATGTCAAATCAAGGCTTCATCAGTGTATTCTTAAACAATGACAGTATGTAGCACTATAATCATGAGAATGTAATTTTTAAATAATTAATACATTTTTCCTCCAGTGCTGTAATGACCAATCAGCTCACTCTTTTACTAAGACTCTCCCAATCACAATGTTCCTGACTCTAGGAGGGTGAAGACTAGCACATGTGAAGTCAGTCACCGCCTCTTTTCTAACTGCATCATCACTGGGAGGGAAGTGCAGGATCCCCAGCTCTGATCCATCAGCTAACAGAAGCCTGAGCCAGCGGATGTTACTAAGCAGTGATGGTAAGTGAGCACTCAGGGCTCCGGCTGCTGAGGATAATGAGATTTTATCCATCATGTGCAGCCCTAGTTTTAAGTGAGAGGAAGTGTATGTTAGATGGGAATGGGATGTAGCCGTATGTGAAGAGTAAACAGTGAAAGACTCTGCATTTACATTCAAAATGGTTCAGTAAAAAAAAAAAAAACTACCCTAAACGAAGAGAACAGAGACCGAAACAACCGCATGCAGACTAAACAACTCTCCAGCGAGTGTGCCCACAGATAAAACCGAGGTGACAGCTGTCCTGTGTCACCTCACCGTGGCTTCAAAGTGGCATCGACCTGGTAAAGACGACTGTATGCCCATGAGTGGTGCACTGATAGCACCTCAGGTACCACCTGAAAGAAGACCAGCAGTAAACAGGCTGATAACAGCGTCCGAGGACAATGCACATATCTCTGTTTCAAAGAGCTGATTTTCTGCTCGGCCGGCTGCGTATGAGAGAGGGCCAGCGGCCCCACTGGAGCTCAGAAGGCCATAGTCAAAACACACGCACTGGCACAGTGCGCCCGCATGGCCCTCCGGACTGCCACCATGCGGGAGGCTTCAGCGCCTTTCCCACTGTTTTATAAATACTGCAGCTCCGCTGGTCGCTGTGTGCGCTACACAGCCACTATGACCAGCTACAAACTAAAAGTGGAAACCATGGGAATGAGTGCCAGCCACTGGGATGAAGTGTTGTGGTGGCCTGTCTAAACGAATCAGTGAATCATGAACGAATCAGTCAGTTTATTCTTTTCATTCTGTTGTAATTTTGTCACTTACACCTTTCAGCCACAACATTAAAACCAAGTTGGTAGGCCTCCATATCTCAACATAAAAGCCCCCCAGAGGCATGCACTCTGGCATCAGATTCTGCAAGTCCTGTAAGAAAGTGAAAGTGACACACTAACCATTGAACAAGACCGGATCCCTAAACACCAGGTCAGATGTTGTCCCCAAATTAATAAATGCTGCAATTTGGCTGAGAAATGCAGTGTTACCCACACAGGCTGTGAATTGACATCCAAAAGATTTGACTGTGTCCTCTTAGCCTCTGCCTCACAAGCGTACCCCACGGGCACAGGGGTAATAACCCAGGCTGGGGCATGAGTGCTGGATGTAGAGTCCTGTACTCCCAGGCATTTTGTAGGTGTTACGCTGGACTTTCCGTGTCCTAGACTGACTGCCTTCCAAGGCATTTGAGCTCCATCTACCAAGAAGCTAGATGGCCATGCTGGCTCATCTGAGCCAACGCCCATAATGGCTAGCCACCTTTCATGCCAGCCTCATCTGCACAAGTGCCAGTTTGAACACAGAACAAGGCCCAGTGTTTTGAAGGTCTGAGTGCAGAGCAGGTGAGAGTCGGGTACAGTACAGTTTGAGATGTGATGGCGGGATGCATTAGGACATGCTGTAGATGTAGTAATATGGGTCTGGTGTGTCATACGGCAGATGAAGTGGTAGTAAGGGAATAACTCAGTCTCGGATCAATCACTCCATCTGAGTCACCCACGTCTGTTACTTCTCAAACCCACACCACCTCCACTTCTCATTCAGCAACGGGCTCCAACACGGCAGACAAATAAAAGGGACATATTTCAGAGAGGACATTCTCATTCAGAGGACCCAAACAACACACCATTCAGAAATAATGGGCACTTGTTGACTTGTTTCCAAGACCTGTAATGCGAAAAGAAAAAAGACACTAAAAGAAAGACAGAATGACCATGACGTGACCAGTGGAGGCATGAGAAAGTGAGAACAGCTCAGAAAAGCTCCAATAAGAAGAGTAGAGTTATGGCTTTAAATAAAAAATGACAGACAAAATTAATTAATACTTAATAGATAAATTAATTAATTTAATTAATCATGAAATCATTAGAGTTTAACTAGCTGTAACCAGCAGTTACTGACGCTGGTCAAACTGAAACTGATGTGAACATCCAGTACATATGCAGACCTTTTATAGACTCGTTCTCTGTAAATTTGCTAAAGTTACAGGAAGTGCATGAACATATTGCAGCATTGAATTCATATCCAGACCTGTACACGTAGTCAGTGACAGGAATGTGATGAAATATGTTTAAAAGCTGTAACTGATGGGCTAAGGTGAGTCGAGGTCAAGTCAAAGTTGATCCACACTCTGGCTGAAGTGATTTTAATCAGGCAAATACATGATTTTTCCACATCATCTCCTGCTTTTGTCATTAAAAGATGTTTCTATACTATCACACTAATGATCAGAGGATCACGAGTTTGAATCTCAGTAATGCTGCTCGTCATCTTCAGCCAGAGCCCTGAGTGCAAACTTGTCCTCTCTGGGTGGGCAGGTGGCACTCTCTCCTCATGACTTCACAAGTGACTAGTCTTCACCCTCGTAATAATACATCCAATACTGGTTCTTACAAATCCCAGAAAACTGTCAGAGGCTGACGTTTCAGGATGTTTCCCTTCCAGACCCTGCTGTTTACTCTCAGACTGAATCCATGTCTCATCACCAGGAAACTTTCACCTTCCTTACAGTATCACTCCAAATTTCATTAGCAGATGTCCAACTAATCACTGCTCTCCTTTTGTGCCAATCATAAGTGGGGGCAGCCATTTTTTGTTGCGCTGCAGTCATAAATGAAACGATGGCCTATGATTAACTGCGGCACACATATGTACAGCAGCTCAGCTTCTTTTGAAAATGCATCAGGTGCAAACTTTATATTGTGTGCAATATCATTATTTATACTGCACTTTATTATTGTATGTTAATCTCATACCATAAACACATTTTTTATTTATTTATTTGAAGATTATCAAGCCTTACACTTATTGTATATCTCTACAATGACAAAGATGATTCTATTCTCTGTAAAACATTTATACCTGTTATTATGAAGACCTAGTACAGAAAGTGTTGATAAGACATTACAGCCAACAGTTTACATATAACTATAGTGAGCATCATTTTGACCTCCTATACTGGCTTAGAAACCTTTGCCAAGTTCTTTGAGGTATCTGTACAGAATGGTCTCCATCAAGAAATGTATATGAAGTTACTGGCTTTAAAAGTTTAAGATCAATCACATGAATAACGTTCCCACATCAAAACCATAACAGCAGATCATATCTCATTGTGCCTATATGGACTTGCCTAAAGTCATAAGAACATGAAATGTTATAACATTACGATGAACAAGTTGTCAGAGAAGATCGACTGAATCTGCTCTTGCTGACCATAAATTTCATCTGCAAAACTATTTTTGGAAAAAATCCCAGTTTTATTGGTCAATCTGCTAGAAGAGCTTGTTGATGAAGCGGGTGGGGCTCTGGCCGATTTCTCAGCAGATAGTAGCCTGCATGTGCCAAACCAGACGGCTCGTGGTTTGCATGTTTGGGCAGACTGGGGGGTGGACAGGATGAACGGAGGGAGGAAATGGGCGAAAGAGAGAAAGACAGACAGTGGCCGGGTTTCCATCCAAACGTTTCGCAAATGTTATGACAGAAAAGAATGTGGATTAATTTGTGTTTCCATCCACAGTTATATATAGACGATATAGCTGCCAATCATGACGGGCATCAAAACAAGTCAAATGTAGAGATTTAACTCTTTACTTTTAGCAGAATCATCTTTACACTCATTGCAGTGTTTTTATGACTATAAACACTCTCAGTGTAGACAGAACCTTCTGTAATACAGGATCTAAATCAGCACTAAAACTCTCAATGTGGTTGTAGAAGCTGCTACAGAGGATAATTCTACCAATTATGTTGTTACAACACTACTCCTGAGCTTGGAGAGCAGGCTGAGGAAGCAAATGTTGGTGATCCCTCGACATCATCACTTATAGCTTCTTACAGTGGAGGAAATAATGATTTGATCCCTTGCTGATTTTGTAAGTTTGCCCACTGACAAAGATATGATCAGTCTATAATTTTAAGGGTAGGTTTATTTTAACAGTGAGAGATTTTGCAGAGAGAAATAAGTATTTGATCCCCTACCAAACATTAAGAGTTCTGGCTCTTACAGACCAGTTAAATATTAAATGGTCACAACCAGAAAACCATTGGTAACACATTACGCCATAATGGATTAAAATCCTGCAGTGCCCACAAGGTCCCCCTGGTCAAGAAGGCACATGTGCAGGCCTGTCTGAAGTTTGCCAATGAACACTTAGGTGATTGTGAGAGTGATTAGGAGAAGGTGCTGTGATCAGATGACACAAAAATTTAGCTTTTTGGAATTAACTCAAATCGCCGTGTTTGGAGAAAGAGAAATGCTGACTAAAAGTACACCATCCCCACTGTCAAGCATGGAGGTGGAAACATTATGTTTTGGAGGTGGCACAGAAGTACTTCACCGCATCAATGGGAGTGCCTTCTGCCAGGACATTTAAAATGGGTCATGGCTGTATCTTCCAGCACGACAATGACCCAAAATGTACAGCCAAGGCAACAAAGGAGTGGCTCAAAAAGATGCACATTAAGGTCATGGAGTGGCCTAGCCAGTCTCCAGACCTTAATCCCATAGAAAACTTATGGAGGGAGCTGAAGATCCGAGTTGCCAAGCGACAGCCTCAAAATCATAATGATTTAGAGATGATCTGCAAAGAGGAGTGGATCAAAATTCCTCCTGCCATGTGCGCAAACCTCATCACCAACTACAAAAAACATCCGAGTGCTGTGCTTGCCAACAAGGGTTTTGCTAATAAGCATGAACTCTTGTTTGCTTGAGGGATCAAATGCTTATTTCTCTAAATAAATGCATATATTTTATACAGTGTAATGTTCTGGATTTTCTCTCACTGTTAAAATAAACCTACCCTTAAAATTACAGACTGTTCATATCTTTGTAAGTGGGCAAACTTACAAAATCAGCAAGGGATCAAATCATTATTTCCTCCTCTGTATACACACACACACAGCTTTCAACACACAAACACACACACCTGCAACAAACAGCTGGTGATATAGCTCCTCCCCTTTTCCTAAGTATAGTGATGTGTAGATGCTGAGTGTAAACATTACACACTTTGTTTCTTGGTGGTAATCACATTATCTGTGTACTCCAGATCGCACTTCATATACCAGTCTGAACACACTCCTCACACTTAATACACTATTACAGCACTCGTTCTGAGAGCTCTTATAATGTTTTTTATAAAGATAAAGTTTGAGAGAGAGAGAGAGAGAGAGAGAGAGAGAATAGAAATAGAGGGGATAGGCAGAGAGAGAAAGAGAATAGAAACAGGGAGGGAGAGAGAGAGAGGAAAGAGACAGAAAGAAAGAGAGAGAAAGAAGAGAAAGAGAAGAGAAAGAGAGGAGAGAGAGGGAGTTGCTAGCTGAGGAAAAGCCTAGTGCTGGGGAGCTCTGGAGGGTGTGGTGCAAGTGTGATCATTCCCGTGGTCAGCGGAGATATTTTCTCTCTTCTTGTCTACGCCCTGGTACAAAACTTCTCTCCTTTACACACACACACACACACACACACACACACACACACACACACACACACACACACACACACACACACGCACTCTGGTTCTGCCTACTGTCTCATACAACTTGCAAAGTCTGCATTCTACCCACACAGAGCTTGACCACATCTAAGAGAAGCCAGTCAAGTGGTAGGCCTCACACACACACACACACACACACACACACACACACACATACACACACACGTTAAAGTACAATTCCTGTTGAATACATGCAGAAACAATCACACAAACACACACGTCCCTGTAAGCCCTGGCTGGGTTTGTGCAGTGCTAAGCTGAAGCTCTGTCTCTGCTCAGCCACAGGCTTCCTTTGTTGCGGCGGTGATGGCAGCGTGTATGAAAAATGCTGCAGGAATCCAAATGGCTTTTACCACTTCTCTGCTCCACACTGGCACCCGCGACCCTTTCTCAACCACAGAGCTGCCAGTTTCACAGAAATCCAACCCGCCGGCACACAGAAGACCAAAAATATGCATGCCTGTGTTTACAAAAACATCATTTTTCACCCCCTGTTCTCATATTCCACCTCCCCCCCAAAACCTCAAACAGGTGCTGCCTGCTGAAACAGAATGTCCACAGACTATTTTAATCATTTCTTTAAAAGATTCTGTTCTTCAGACTCCGGCTGAGACTGTGTGCAGGCCTCGCAGGGTCACGCTGCGTTTTAAATACCACCCTGTTCTCTGCTAACCCCCATGTCCCTCTAAGAGTCCGTCCGCAGACATTCGGTGCAGCGGGTAGGGCTAAACATCCCCTCTGGCTGGGTGGCAAGGATGATATTTATCACTATGCCCAGGATGTTGGATATTTGTTAATAACTCCAGTAACTCTTTGGGGAAGATGAGCCTGTTCACAAACCAAGAGCTTCAAGCTTTCAATAAGGGATGTGAGCAATGGAGGAACTAGACTTACACATAAACCTTTAGCCAATCAGACTGTCTGAAGTAACTCTTCTGGTCTCTTCCCACGTTCTCCATTTTAATATCACACTTGTCTTTCTTTGTAACAAAGAATATATTCGTTTATTTATATTTCTTAAGACGTTCATGTTTTACAGTCTTTTTCTTCCTTTAGGGAAGTAGCTAAGCCCTGTTAAGTCTGTGTTCATGTTAATGTTCATGTCCTGTTAAGTCCGTGTTCTTGCTCAGATGTTACATTCTTGTTCGTGTTTCGGTTGTTTTGTTTCTACCCTTTCCCACCATGTTTCACAATGGAACATCCCAGCATCCACTGCTTCAATAACTACCAGGAACACTTCATAAAACACAGATATCATCACTTGACCAATCGCTCAAACGCTGGCAGAGCAAAGAGAAAACTTTTTTTTCTGGCCAGACGGCCGATTTCTGTTTCTGGCCACGGCTGCTACGGCAGACGGGAGGTCAGCTTCTGCCAAAAACACGTTATAAACCACACGGCCTTAAACGAGGGAGAAAAAGAGGGAAAAAAGGGCAGGAAATATTTCAACGGAGGACAGAAACAAAAGGGACTTTATGTAAGGAGAGGCTGGAGGAACTGATCTACTCCCCAACGATGGACTAAATCACAGCGGCTCAGGTCCTGATGGAAGACTCCCAACATCTACCTCAGCTGTATTCTGTACTGACATGTGTAGGATTGGATCTGCAAGCTTCAACTCCAAAGACCTTGATTCTACTCCACAAGACTTACAAGAGCAAATGTATGAAGAATTTGAGATATTGTAATATTAAAATACATTATATGATATATTATACAACACTTCCTCCTGTACTGTACACTGATACATTATACACTTCCTCCTGTACTGTACACTGATACATTATACAACACTTCCTCCTGTAC